>PVJO010035252.1:0-10106 GCA_004026905.1 Hystrix cristata | reverse complement strand
TTTCTCATATCAGAGAAACAATTCGATGTGTACTAATAAGTGTCTGATTTATTTCACTTAATAGTATGTTCTCCAGGAACATCCATTTATATACAAATGACTCTAGTTTATCCTTTTTTATAGCGGTGTAGTACTCCATTGTGTAGAAAAACCACATCTTTTTTAGCCATTCATCAGTTGTTGGGCATTTAGGTTGTTAATCCTATTTTCTAAGGTAGCTCAGTTATGTTAATATTTATTACAACCATAAATGTTTCCAACTAACAAAGTCTAACTTTATTTGAAGAGGGAAGGGGTGTTGGCAACAAAAGAAAGTAATCAATGCTAGGGTAAATGGAGAGTATTCCAGAAGAAAAACCCATTTAGAAGCTTGCCAGAGACAGGAGCTTTAAGGTTAGGAGAAATTTCACTGCATTTTACATTTTGATATTGCAGCAAATATGTGGATAATTTCTTGTTAGCTTTTCAGGAAACCCCTGTGGTGGACAACCCTCATTAAATGTTGCTGGGAGACTGCTCTGACGTCACTGGGAGCAGTTCCCTGTCTGTAACTAGAACAGGAATAGCCTTTGAGGGGGAATGAAAACTGCTGTGAAATTAAAAGATGGCAGTTTTGTTAAGTTGGCTTACCACAGTTTGGGAGTGGGTAGGATAGACCTAAATTCTTTGTTAAATGTATCAGTTATACAAAAGGAAAAATTACCAAAAGACCATTTTATTTCAACTAAAAGCGCTTTCCTTTTAAATCTTTGTTTTCTAACTATCAAGAGTTTTTAAAAGGTCACACAAAGAAAGCTTCTGAAAGGTGTTAGAGAAGTAAAATTTCAGTTTCTTTCATCCTTCATTTTCTTTCACTTTTTTTTTTGGTGAGGAGGAAGAGGTCAAGGGAAGCTTTTACAAAAGGTATTTTAGCATTACTCTGGGATAACAGATAATGTGCTATCTATTGGAAGGCCACTGACAAAATTGGTAAGGATCATTTTTGTCCCTAAAAGTTGCTAAACCTACCCAGTATTCTCTGATCTCCTCTTCTAGCATTCCGCCCTTGCCCAGTTTTAATTATATAGTATAGCTGCTTAGAGATTCTCTTAGACATAGTGACTGAATGCTTGGACTCTGGAGTTCAAATCCCAGCTTTAGCCAGGTGTGGTGGTTTCTACGTCTCAAGAGGCTGAAACAGGAGAATTTCAAAATCCAGACCAGACTGGGTGATTTAACCAGACCCTATTTCGAAAAAATAAAAGGGCTAGGGAAGTAACTTGGCACTCCCTGAGTTTAGTCCATAGTACCAAAAAAAGGAAAAAAAAATCCTCGCTTAACTAATTGTTGACTCTGTTACCTTGGGTGAATTAATTCACTTGACCTCCCTCTATTTTCCTTTGTAAAATGAGTGTAAAAAAAAGAGTATAGAGGGGTTGGAGATATAGCTCAGTTGGTAGAGTGCACAAGGCCCTGTGTTCAGTCCCCAGCACTGCCCCTCCCCACAAAAAAAAAGAGTATAGGGTTGTTCTGAATATTGAGTTAATACATATAAAGCTTTCAAGACATTTCCTGCTTATTTTATTAGTTTTTTTGGTTTTTTTGTTTTGTTTTGTTCTGTTTTGTTTTGTTTTGCGACAGGGTCTCCCTGTGTAGTTCAGTCCAGCCTTGAACTCTGTGTAGCCCAGGCTGGCCTCGAACTCACAGCAGTCCTCCTGCCTCAGCCTCCTGAGTGCTGGGATTACACCATGCCTGGCTTTATTTTTGTTTGTTTTTTGGGGAGTGTGTTGCAGATCAAATTCAGGTCCTTGCGTTTGCCAGGCAAGCACTCTACCACTGAACTAAATCCCCAGCTCGTTTATTGGTTTTTTGAAGCAGGGTCTCACTATGTAGTTCAGGCTGGCCTTGAACTCACTATATAGCCTAAACTGCCCTCAGACTTGCAGTGATCCTACTGCCTCAGTCTCACAAGTGCTGGGATTACAGGCATGTGCCCCCATGCCTGGCTAGATAGTGAGTTTTTAAATGAATATAATTAAATATTTCAGCTTTATATTAACACAGTTGATCCTTTTAAAGGGAATATCTTTCCTAATTTGATGTTCAGAGGCTAAATTGTGCACATTGCTCCCTAAAAAAATTAGCACTATTTTTTTTTCCTTAGTCATCATTAATATTTCGACTTATGCAGATGGTTGGTTTGGGGTTTTATTTAGCTTTGTTTTACTTAGCTTTGTTGTACTTTCTGCCATTGGTTCTGAGCTGTTTTCTGATCTTAAAATACTTGCCTTTGATGTCTACCTCTGAAACTTTGTTACCTCTGCTTTTCTCTGTGTGAGCTGTTGTGGTACTCTTCTTTCTCCATACATCTGTGAGAATATAAGCTCTATATAAAGTACTATATTAGATTTATATGCTGTTCCTTAAAATCACTAGTATAAAACAAAAATCTAGGATTTTCTGTTTGAGTGTTTTTGATGCTTGGGATTGAACCCCATAGCCTTACTTATGCATATCCTTTACTACCAAGTTACACCACAGGCCAGAAACTAGTATTTTAAATGGACCAGGTCACAAATACTGACATATCCCATATCCCATTCATTCCCTTTTATGTTCTTTTACTTTCTTTTTTTTTTTTTTTTCCTCCAGTGCTGGGGATCAAACTCAGAGCCTTGTGCTTGCAATCCAAGTACTCTAACCACTGAGCTAAATCCCCAGCCCCTGTTCTTTTACTTTCATATTAAGTCTTACTTTCTTTCTTTTTTATTTTATTTTTTTGGAGACAGGGTTTCACGCTGTAGTTCAGGTTGGCCTTGAGCTGACTATGTAGCACAGGCTGGTTTTGAACTCATGGTGATCCTCCTGCCTCAGGCTCCCAAGTGCCCAGATTACAGGCATGCACCACCATGCCTGACCATATTAAACCTCAGATTGTTGTTTGTTTTTGTGTGTTTTTTGAGGCGTTGCCTTTTTTTTTTTTTTTTTTTGTGCCAGGGATTGAACTCAGAGCCTTGCGCTTGCTAGGCAAGTGCTCTAACCACTGGACTTAATAACCCCAACCCAGGGACTGGAGATTTAGCTCAAGAGGTAGAAGGCTTGTCTAGCAAGCACAAGGCCCTGAGTTCAATCTCTGACACTTAAAAAACAAACAAACAAACAAAAAAACCAAAAGGAGCATGAACTGGAGAAAACAAAAACATGAGAAGCACTTGTCCAAATGAATGTTCTAAAATTCCAGGGCACCGCCATGGGACTGGAAAAGTAGACATGACTTGTTGCTAGGAGAACAGTTAAGAAACACTAATCTAGCCAGGTGTGGTGGCACAAACCTATAATCCTAGCACTTGGGATTATGAGTGAGGCAAGAGGATTACCACAAATTTGAGGCGAGTCCGGCTACATAGTGAGTTGAAGGCCTGAACCATATAGTGAGACCCTGTCTCAAACAAACAAACAAAAACCCCAAAAGTAAGAAAGAAAAACCCTAATAATATGCCTGGCTGTGAGTCTATTAACTAGAGTGAACCAAGGGGAAAATTTTTATCTCCACAATTCTTGAATACATTTATCCAGAGGAATTGATGAGAATTCTGGATAAAGATTCAGCTACAAAGATGTTCTCACAGCATAATTTTATTATTCTGCCTAAATTCCCAAAAATAGTGAGATGGTTAGATAAATTTTAGTACATGTATATGATAGAATATGACTTTATGTTAAAAGTAATTTAAGCCAGGAATGATAGTGCACTTCTGTAATCCCAGGTACTCAGGAGACTGAAGCAAAAGGAACTCTGAGAGTTCCAAGCCAACCTGGGCTACATAGTGAGTTCAAGGCCAACCTGAATTACATAGTGAGCCTCTGTCTCAAAAAAATAAAAAGGAAAAAATATTTACATTATTATTAATTGAACAAAATATGGTGTTGGGTTGGGGATTTAGCTCAGTGGTAGAGCACTTACCTAGCAAGCACAAGGCCCTGAGTTTGATCCCCAGCACCAAAAAGAAAAATAAAAAACAAAAAAGCAAAAAACAAAATACAATGTAAAAATCTTGTTATGCAAAATACATAAAAATTACTGAATATGAAAACATTCAATATGGAGATAAAAGGTATGCCTAAAAGTATTACTGTTATTTAAAGGGAATAATTACTGAGTTATAGATTATGGGTGATTTTTCTTTCCTTTTCTATAGCTGTATGTGTTTTGTTTTGTTTTGTTTTGTTTTTTTGGTGCTGGGGATCAAATGCAGGACCTTGTGCGCTCCTGTATGTATTTTCTATAAGTATAAAGAAACCAGCAGAGGTTGAAGATTTAGCTCAAGTGGTAGAGCACTTGCTTAGTAAGCTCAAGGCCCTGAGTTCAATCCCTAGCACCAAAAAAAAAAAAAAAAAAAAAGACTAAAGAAACCTGCCAAACTATAGGCATGATGTTCTGTGCCTATAGTTGCAGCTGTTGGCAGGCTGAGGTAGGAGGAACACTTGAATCCAGGAGTCCAAGACCACCCTGGGCAATATAGTGATACCCTTGCACATGTAAGAAAGACTTATAAGCTGGGCACGATGGTAAATGCCTGTAACCCTAGGCACTAAGGACCCCAGGCAGGAGGATCACAAGTTCAAGCCCAGCATAGGCAACTTAGCAAGACACTGTCTCAAAAAATAGAAAGGGCTGGGTACGTAGCTTGGCTGTATAGGGCCATGGGTTTAATCCCCAGTATGAAAGAAAGAAGTGGGGGGGAGAGAAGATAGAGAGGGAAGGAAGGAAAGAACAAATGAACAAACTATACTACTCTAATCATAAAAACATTAAAAAATTTAAAGTCCCTACTGTTAGTAGCTGGTAAAATTTTAGAATTGTTCAAGTCAGATAAACGTGATGACCTATGTAAATTCCTGAGTATAGTGTTAGGAACACAGTAAATGCTTAATGAATGAAAGAATGAAAGCTACTGTCATTGTTATTATTTAAATAGCCTTCTCTGATCAGAGCCCAGGGCTACTGAAAGATAACAGTACTGAGAAAATACCCTAATCGTGCAGCTTCTTGACTTTCTGAAGTAAATAAATATGTTCTTATACCTGCTAGCCTAGGATCTTAAAAAAAAGGCCACAGGATTAGAGTGAAATGTTTGGTTTTTCATTATTGTGGTATAGAGCAGTGGTGGCAAACCTACAGCACATGTGTTGTAGCAGTCTATTTGTTATTGAAAGCTTCAAAATGTTCGTCATCACTGGTATGGAGGAACGTTGATATTGGAAAAGAACTAATAATGACTTCATGGTAATTTTTTTAAAAAAATAGCTTTAATATAATTTATGACTCCCATTAAAAGTTGCATCTATTTCCTCTTCTGGATCATCTCCTTAAAAATTCTTAGGAAATCTGAAACAGGAAAGGTTTTCTCAGTTCCAGGAATTTGTGAGATTCTGCCTATTGCTTCTCAAGTCAGTCTGCTCTTGTGAATCCCTTGGAACTCAGTACTCACAAAGACATCTAGACATCCATTTACTTCAGGCTTCTTTGGAGACTGAGATAGGATTTAAGAAATTAAGTTTGGCTTCCAAGAAACATCTGAAATACATGTGTTAGTAGCTGTTTGTACTGGGCAATAATTTCAGAGATTCTTAACATTTGACTGTTTATTTTTCGTATCTGGTATAATTTTTCGTTTGTTTGTTTTGGTGGTGCTGGGGATCAAACCCTTGTATGTGCTAGACAGGTGCTCTCCTACTGAGCTGCATTGTAAGCCCTATAGGTTTATTTTTGCTTTTCTTTCTTTTTTGGTAGTATTGGGGATTGAACCCAGGACCTTCACCCTCAGCTACATCCCCAGCACCCCCCACATTTTTTAGTTAACGTTTTATTTTGATCCAGGTTATCACTAAGTTGCCTAGGCTGGGCTAAAACTTAGGCTCCTCCTGCTTCAGTCTCCCAAGTGCTGGGATGGTAGATATGTGTTACTGAACCTGACCCACTATAGTTTTTAATATATTCTGTGGTCCCTGACTTACGATGGTTACGATTTTTGACTTTATGATGATATAAAAGTGATACACCGGGCTGGGAATTTAGCTTAGTGGCCAGAGTGCTTGCCTAGCAAGCCCAAGGCCCTGAGTTCGATCCCCAGGACCACCACCAAAAAAAAAAAAAAGTGATACACATTCATCATACTTTGAATTTTGATCTTTTCTCAGGCTGTCGGTATGTAGCACAGTACTCTCTAAAGATCCTGGACAGTGTCAATAAGCCACAGGTCCCAGTCAACCACATACTCAAGAGGGACAAACTTTATAGTTTACTCTGTAATTACTGTGTTTCTAAACTATGATGATCAGTAGGTTAAGTGTATTAAACACATTTCTAACTTATAATATTTTCAATTTATGATGGGTTTATTGGGATAGAGCCCCATTGTAAGTTGAGGAGTATTTGTGTAATTAATTTGTACAATAAGTGCATGTTCATTAAATATTTATGGAAAGAATGACTGTAGTCTCTTAACATGGCTTTTGTGCCGAGACAGTTTTCTCCTTTACAATATATGGCAGTATGGGTATACTTAGTATCACTGAATTGTGCACTTAAAATTGTTAATTTAAGATGGCATTTTATGTATATTTTGTCACAATTTAAAAGACACAACAATGCGAGCCAGATGAAAATGCACAATTTCCAATTAATTTTGGCCCTGACATACCTAGATGTCTAGACTACATTTTTTCTAGTTCTCAGCATTCACTTACCACCATGTACCAGAAGGTGGAGACCAAAGTTTCCTGTTACAGCCTGAGATAAATACATCAAATCTTGGTGCACAGCACACCAAGAAAGGGCACCTTGTAAAGTGTCAGGTAGATTTTCATATTAATGAACACCAATAAGGTAGATGATGGCGGGTGCGTGCACGCGCGTGTGTGTGATTTATTGTCTAGTCTCTTCATCAATTCGTAATTACTCCTTCTTTGCTTAAGGAAGTTGTATTATTTGATGTTGGAATATGAATTCCTCTCTCTTCCCTCCTCCTCTTCTGCTTTCTCCTCTCTCCCTAGCTCCTTTCTCCTCCCCAGGTTCTCATGCACGCTAGCAAGTACTCTACCACTGAGCTACATTCCAGCCCTATTAAGTAGCCCAGGCTGACCTGAGTCTTTCGTCCTCCTGCTTCAGCCTCCCAAGTAGCTGATCATAGGCCTGTGCCACTTACCCAGCTTTTTTTTTTTTTTCCTTAAGTGTAGTAGAGGGTGGTAGGGGAGAAAAGTAGAGAGAAAGAGACAGACATAATAGAATTCCGAGAACTGTAAAAACTGTGGTTTGAAAATGTAGGGAATAAGGACTTGAGAAATGTGACTTTCCATGCTCATTTTAACATTTCTGAAAAAGTTATGGGAAATTTGCAGAGATCACAAGTCCAAATTAGACATTTAGTTCTCTCTGTATTTTGTATCATGGGAAGCTTCAATATTATGATATTACCTGGCAGTACTCCTTGTACTAATCCCTCAATTTATCCTGATGTTGGTTTTCTGACCATTCAAGGATTTTAAAATTTCTCCACTGAAATTAAACAAGTAAAGATCTCCAGGGTTTTGGGGGTCCCTTACTATTTGCAGAGATTCATTGTCATTGCTATTTACTACCCATCCCCCAAGTATTTATTTTTAGTATATCAGAATGGCAACATTTCCTATTTGTCTGTCGAAACTATTCTGTGACAGCATTTGCAGCAGTGTCTGTGGAAAATGTTTTATTAGAAAAAAAGAAAAAGAAGAGGGATTCTCATCTTGTAGCTCTTAGTGATAGAACCTGTTGCCATGGAGTCCTGGATCAGATTGGCTGAACTAAGGGCCAATGAGTGAAGAGAACATAAAACACATCCTCATTTAACCTTGCAGAATTCTTTTATTCAGTGATATATGACAGTAATGCTCTAAGTGTATGTAGAGCTATGAAATAAAATGAAGAACAGAATAACTTGCTTTACTCTCAAAATTTGCTGTTAAATGTAAACACTGTAACTATATATTCTTAATGTGATTTGATTGGGAAAAAAATGTATGGTAGAAACCATCTACCACCTGTCTATGAATTGAGCTGATGCTGCAGTCAGTTGGACTTGTGCCAAGTCTAACTGTGGCCTTCTAGACCAGAAATGATCTGTCTTTATATATAAAGTTACCTTGCTTATTTTGTAATTTTAAAGCTAAGTCAAAAATTAGCAGCTTTTCTCTCATTTTTCTCTTCTGACTTTTCTACTCAGAAATGGTAGA
The DNA here is from genome assembly GCA_004026905.1 of Hystrix cristata. Taxonomy (NCBI): domain Eukaryota; kingdom Metazoa; phylum Chordata; class Mammalia; order Rodentia; family Hystricidae; genus Hystrix; species Hystrix cristata. The sequence goes on along the minus strand of PVJO010035252.1, from coordinate 1,856 downwards.
CTTCTGAGATTATAGTTATCTCACTATTTGGTCTGGAGATAGAGGATTAGCTAGGAATATTTTCCTTTTTTTTTTTTTTTTTTTGGTGCGGGGGATCGAACTCAGGGCCTTGTGCTTGCTATGCAAGTACTCTAACCACTGAGCTAAATCCCCAGCCCTGTTTTCCATATTTTTCATCTTCATTTCCCTACCTTGCTCATAATTATTGACTTAGACTTGGGAGATTTCATTGAGCTTAATATTGGTTTCTTATCATAGCAAATCGTGACATGTACATTTTCCTACTGTATTGCCCCAGAGACAAAGAATGATTCATTCATACAAAGAACATTCCCTGTCTAGATTTTGTAAGTGAAAGAAGTCAAGAATATTGTATTCATCTTCTTACATTTTATGTTAGCAGTTCTTGGGAAATTGTGGTGATTCTTCTTCTCTTCCCATCCCCTCACTTCTTATCCTTAGCTATTTACAGAATTGAAGGATTGGAGACCTCAAAAGGTCCATGAGTTTATCTCCTCCTTTTGAGCTACTCAAGTCTGTAAGTGTGGTCCGATGTGGTGATGTATGCTGTTATCCCAGTACTCCAGAGGCTGAGGCAGGAAGATCATGTCAAGTTCAAGACCAGTCTGGGGTACATAGCAAGACTCTGTGTTATGGCTTATATTTAGATGTCTCCCCAAAGCCTCATTCAGTCATAGGTGGAGCTTTTTCAGAGGCAGCTGAATCTATAGTGTGTGATTGATTCGTGGTACAATGCCAGGATTAAGGGTGCTTGATTTAAGGGTAGGTGATTACTTAATCAGCCCACTAATTGGTTTGGTGCCACCCTAATACCAGTAGCCTAGATAGAATATAAAAGGAGCAGAAAAATGCTGCTGAGGTGCCTTACTTGCTTTGCTACCTTCTGCCTGCTGTGAACTGTTTCTCCTCTGCAATGCCTGTCTGCCATATCACCCTGCCTTGGAGCCAGCCAATTGTGGACTGAAACCTCTACAAATTGTGAGGCAAATAAACCTTTTCTCCTTTAACATTGGGTGTCAGGTATTTTGTTTCAGCAACAAGAAAAATTGAACTAAGACACTGTCTAAAAAAAAGTCTGTAAGGAAAAAAGTCTGTAAGAGCCAGGCTCAGTGGCATATGCCTGTAATCCCAGCACTCGAAAGGCTGAGGCAGGAGGATTACCATGAGTTCAAGGCCAGCCTGGGATACATACTGAGTTCAAGGCCAGCCTGAACTACATAGCAAGATGCTGTCTCAAAAAAAAAAAAAAAAAAGGAAAAATTAACATGGATTAAAGTAAAAGTGTAGGAGTTGGGTCTGGTGGCACAGTTCTATAATCCTAATACTCAGGAAGCTGAGGTAGGGTGTTGGCATGAGTTGGAAGCCAGCATGAACAGCATAGTGAGGCACTGTCTCAAAAAAATAAATTTGAAAAAGGTTAAAATAAATAAATGTAGGTCTAAATGTAAAACCTAAACTGTAAAACTCTTACAAGAAAATAGCAGATGCTTCATGACTGGGTTTGGCAATGATTTGTTAGATCCAGTGGATTCAGAGGCATAGGTAACAACAACAAAGTAACAGACTTCATGAAAATTTTAAAAATTTGTGCATCAAAAACAATATCTCGAGTTCTTATATATTCTGGATGTTAGATCTTTGTCTGAGGGACAGCTGGCAAAAATTTTCTCCCAGTTTGTGATTTTTCGCCCTACTCTATTAGTAATTTCTTTTGCCGTGCAAAAGCCTTTTAATAGGATGTGGTCCCAAGCATCAATTCTTTGAATTGTTTCCCGTGCAGTCTGAGTTTTATTCATAAATTTTTTTCCAACCCCTATGTCTTCGAGAGTTCTTCC
>PVJO010035251.1:0-10108 GCA_004026905.1 Hystrix cristata | reverse complement strand
ACCTGCTTCTTATACTCTTGCAATGGTGACATTTTATTCCAGGCCTGTTCTTCATCTCGTTAAGCAACAGCTCTTCTGAGATGCTAATATGATGGGTAAAGAATGAAGACATGAGCTATGTCTTACCTGATAAAAGAAATCAACACTAAGACATAAAATAGCCAACACCCCAAAAAAGCTTTGGGGAGGATGGTTTTTTCTTTAACGTGCAACATGACAGGTGGACGACCTCTTGAGCATTAGTGTTATCGAGTAGGTTCTGATATTCCTGGGTTCTTCCCCTCCTCGAGCAAAAACTGAACAAGGGGGTCAAAAAGTAGTTCTAAAATTTTATTTAGAAGTATAGAGAAAAGAGGAAAAGGGAACTTGAGCACAGCAATAGAAACAGCAAAATGTGTACCAGGCCTAAAAGGCACAGTAGGGGTTACCATGAAAGAGGCATGATAGCCTTGGTGATGGGTACGCAGACATCATTTTTCCATGAGAGGAAAAAGGGAGAGCTCCTTCCCTGGTGGCACAGTAGAAAAGAAATGGGGGCTTGCTTCCGGTGTTGCTTCTATTTATTAAATGGAGTTCCCGTGGAAACTCACCAGTACTCCCTACAGTCCACATGAGAGGGCTGGTGCTTGAAAACGGCACCTCAGGCTGACGTTGGGTCCAAGGCACTCCTCCAGGTCGCGTTCCCTTGCTGGCCAGCCTTAGCCATGCTCTATTCCTAGCTCATTAGTGCATCAAATAAAGGCCTTCAGGAATGAAAAATTCTATCAGTCTTTTTCTAATTTTGACCAAATATTGTTCATTTTCCTAGATGATCATTTAAACTTTTGTCAGCACCCTTCTTGCAGACAGAATACTCTCACATTAAAAGAGTCTATACTACAGTTTCTAGGAGTGGACTGGGCCCAGCTGAGCCTTAAATATTAAACCAGTCTTCTAACTAAGAAATCGAATACCAGAGAAGGGAACTATTACCACCATTTTAAGACTTATTAAACATGTTTTATATGCCTATCTCTACATATTCTAACCCCTCTAGAAGACAAAAAATGATGAAAATTAATAGATGGTACCTATACATAGATACATACACACACACACACACACACACACACACACACACACACACACAATACACCAGCATCTGAATATTTAGTAACAATACATGGCAATTTATCATTGGGTCTCAAATAAATTAGGATTATTAACAGAAATGAATGTCAAAGGAGTTCAGAGGAAAAAGTTCAAGAAGGACATGATACTTGGCTGGGCCTTAAAAGATAGACAAGGGGTTAGGGATTCAGCTCAGTTGCCCGGCACATGGAAGGCCAAGGGTCCAACCCCAGCACCATAAAAAAAAAGTGCAAAGATGAATAAATCTTGAAGGACTAAATAGGTAACAAAGGACATTTTGTCTATGTCAATGTTGGAGAAAGCTTTGCAAAAACAAAATTTTCATTTTAAAATATGAAATGACTTGGTGGGAAAAGGACAGTGAGATAGATCTATGCCATGGAAGACATGGACTATCAACTGCAACGGTCTGGAGCCAATAAAGATACAGGCATATCAGTAATGCTACGGTCAAATGAAGATTATAAAACACAGTATTTGTCTGAGTCAGTATAGTTTTCTCAGATTTTTTCCTTGAAGACAAAGATGGATCATCATTTTCATGTGCAGCTTTAGATAAGGCTCATTGTGCTTAAAAGTATCCCTAAGAATGACTGCAAAATTCAGGGCAAAGAGTAGGACTGTCTTTTAAACAGTGAATCAAAAATGATGGAATCTCTTTCACACATTTGGGAATTAAATGTTTAACTTTGTGATTTCAAGAAATACCTCAAAGCCTGATAGATCTGGTAATTCTACTCACCAGGGAAACTGCCTGATGAGTTGAAAAATATTTGAAATTAAGTTAAGATTTACTTATCAGCGCCTTCTGAGATTTTCTTTTTAAAGTTCCACAATGAAAGATGAATGTTCAGTAATTTTAAGTCTAAAGGGAAAATTAGTTCACAAAGTCCAAAAGAAAATGTAGAGCTCAGGACACTACTGCAAGATTTACTGGCCAAATTTGACTTTTGTTGTATGTTAAATACATGTACGAATACCTATATTGAAACACTTAAGCCTTAGAGTTTCTCTTTTTGGCTTATATCATTAAAAAATTGAGAGAAAATATTATTTTTAGAAGATATAATGGAGAGACCAGCCCAGAAGAAGAAGGTAACGGACAGACGGCACTTTCTCCCAGAGCTCCAGCTCGAAGCCTCACCTCGCACCCACGGCTTGCAGCCCCCAGGTCACAGCCCTAGGTCACGGTCTGGGCTCACAGCCTCGGGTCATGGCCTGGCTCACGACAGCAGCTTGCAGTCCGGTCACAGTCATAGCCCCTGCTCAGCCTCTGCACACAGCCTGGCCTGCAGCCTGGCTCACAGCCCAGCTCACGGCTGCAGCTCTCAGCGCGAGTGACACAGTTTGAGCCTGCGGACGCACAGCGACTACTAGAGACCCCAGAGACCTCCATGGAAAGACACACAAATGGAAAGACACACAAACGGAGCAGAGCAGTGGACACTGAAGATGGCAGCGGCTGATGAGTTACCTAAGTCATCTGATCTCAGACAGCCCCCAGGAGAGGGTGGCAATTGGCTGATTGCCATCTTGGAAAGGAGCTGAGCTCACAACTCAGAAAAGCTGCTAGCCGCTTTTGGTGCTGGGGCAAGGTGGGGAAAGGCAGAGCAGAGTTCAAACTCAAATTGGCAGAAGGCAAAGGAGCCAAGTTCAAACTGGCAGGGAACTGAGTCCAAGATGGTGGGAGACACAGAGTGTGTCTCCAGCTGAACAAATTGGATTTCAACCCCACAGCCAGTGATCAGGCTGAACTTCAATGGAATTGGTGAAGCCTTGCTATTGAACCCAGCTGGGAACACTCACTACCCTGCTAAAAATCTACTGCTGGGATTAGTCAACAAGGACCTGGGTCTACCAGTGACAGCAGAGACATGCCTGGAAGCAGACATTTTTTATTATTATTATTTTTTAAAATATTTTTTTCCCTCTCTGCTCTTCTTTTGCTTTTTTTCTTCTTGTTTTTATAGGAAAGTGACTTTCGTTTTTTGCTGTTTTTTTTTTTTGTTTTGTCCTTGTTTTTACTTCTTCCTTCTCTCCTTCCTGTTTTCTTTACCAGTCCCCCAAAGTTTGCATAATTTCCCCCTGGCTTCCAACCTTGCTTCTCATCTCCTTCTCTTCTTATATTTCCCTATCCTTCACTCCTAATCTCTTTTGAATTTTCTCCCCTGAGAGTAAAATCACTGTATTGAGGGCATATTTACTGTATACAAGTTTCTGGTTGACTTTGGATATTGTTATATAAGCACAAATCTAGTTCATAAGGTTTAAGGTGGCAGATCAATAGTTACTACAGTTTATTTTCTAGACTGTGTCTGATACTATTGTTGTTGCTGATTGTACTACTTTAGCCAAGGTGACAGAATTGTTCTATTCAGTTCTTCCTTGCATGCCAAGACTGAGATTGGCAGAGGGCCACATATAACACTGTAGGCCACAGTCAAAGAACTAAGGGCTGGCCAAACAGACAGCAACTTCTCAGCCCCAATAAATTGATGAGGCAAGATCTTGCAACAGACTCATAACACAAAAACCAGCTATACCTGTAAGACATCTCTGAGGAAGTAGTCACATCCAAAAGGTTCCCAAAACTAACAAAAAAGCTACCTGCCACAGGCAATTCATAAACATCAACCCAGGAACTAAACTAATGAAGAAAAAGTAGAAAATGAGAAGACACACAAATAAGATGCAAACCCATACCTCTAGCTCACCAAAAGCAAACCTAGGGGGTAATGAAGTAGAACAATCTGAAAGCTTCCCATCCAGGCTCTCGGAAACAGTAAAAGATATAATGTTGGAGCTGTACCTCAATGGCAGAGTGATTTCATAAGCATCCTTAAGGGCCTGGATTCTATGCCAAGCAACACACACACACACACGGGTTTGGGCTGGATATTCATAAAATAAATAAAAAATAAAATATACCAGCGACTTATACTCAAGGGGAATTGAATGGATGAGATAGATCCATCTTCTAAATTTAATAATTTATAATAAAGTTTTTATACCACTTTAGTACCAAAACTGTGATTCTAATAAAATGAATCTGCCTTACCATTAATGCCACTGTAAAATGAAAACCTTATATTTTATAAAGCTTTTTAACTCTGAAACCACTTTCATATACATTTTTTCATTTGGTCCTCACAAGTAGACTGTAGATGAAGAAATATTTTTCCTTTCCTACCAGTTGAAAGTGAGGAATTATTTTGTTTGCTTATGGTACTGGGGATTGAACAAAGGCTTTTACATTGAGCTACATCCCCAGTCTCTCTTATTTTTTATTTAATACAGGGTCTCACTAAGTCATTAGGTTGCCCAGGCTGGGCCCAAACTTGCAGTCCTCCTTCCTCAGACTCCCAGAGTACTGGGCTTACAAGCATGTGCCCCTAGCCCCAACTCAGAGAAGTAAATTTATATAAGCTTTTTTCACAGCCCTTCCCATAAAGTCACAAAAGTACTCTGAAGACTGTATTTAAAACTATCAGTGGAAAATAAATCAGTGATTTTAAAAGGAATTTGAAAGCATTCACAGTTGTTGCAAATTAATTTGGACTATAAAATTAGTTTGGGAAATATTATTTTGGGTATATGAAATAAAGGAATGGTAAATCATTTTTAAGGAAAACTTGTCTTGCACAAACGCAAAGTTCATAGGTCAAAAAAGAAGTTCACATGCAAAACAAAATTGTAACCACACTACTCAAGACAATTAAAAATGCTGAAATATTTTAACTGTATGACACATTTTCTGTGCTACGTCTAGTATGAATTACTGCTCTATCAGGAGTTTCCACACACTGAAGATAGGTAAAGCAAAGAAAATCCTACATAAAATTTAATCTTGTACTATATCTCTAGCTGTCTAAGAGAAATTCCAAGTTTTTTTTTTACAAAATGTACCCCAAGGATTTTGTTGTGACTTTGAAACGTTGATGTTATGTTAAAATGATGTTATGTTGAAATGCTGACATCTGAAGTTATAACTAATAGATTTGTCATTACAATAGTCTACATGCAAAAATCACATTTTGTAAATTCAGTAAATCACTTATTTGAATGTAGTTCAACAAAGCGTATCTGACCTACCATTTTAAAATTCTATCATACGTTATAGAAAGGCAAGTATCTAATATGGAAAAAAAAAAAAGCCCCTGGGGTGACAGGTTCCATGATGGTCAGTGTTACAGTTAACTGACTGTGTCAATTTGAGTAATAAACGCCCAACTAAATTGGCTCAGCACAATTCTGGGTGTGGAAGACCCACCCTAGGCAGAGTTTTCTCCAGAATGCTATAAAAGGGAAATGAAGAAGTCAGACTTGCTTCTGTTTCTTCAGAGGCTCCAGTCTTCACCTTCACCTAGGATGACGTCTCTGGCTTCCAGCACAGACCCTTCAGCCTTCCACTGCAGACCATCCAGCCTTTTGATATCGACTTTCAGGGGACACTACACCTAGCTCTAGGCCTTCGACTGAATCCTTCAGCTTTCCCGTGCACAGACAGACTTTCTGCACTCTGCCACACCTGACTCAGCAGGCGGCCATTGTGAGCCAATCTTATAAATTCTCATGTATTTGTATATCTTGCATTAAATCCGCTTCTCTAGTAAGCGCTGACTGATACAGTCAGATATATCAAACATAAAGCACTGAGGTAACTGCATCCTGATTTGTACTATCTTCCTAATTTTACATCCACAGCCCTTCTCAATCTTGAGCTCTCTTTTCTACCACACAAAAACACAGTGCTACCTAGACTTTATTTTACATTTCTGTGTATGCAGTGTAGGTCTAGGCTCTGTTCTAGGAACCGCAGAGTTCCTGCCCTCATGAAATTTACACGGCAAGGAGAAAAACAAACAAGGAAGCAAACTTACATTGGGCATGTTAGTACTATTCAGAAATAATAAAGCAATGTAAGAAGACAAAATTATCCAGGTATGGTGGTACATGCCTAGAATCCCAGCAACTGGAAGGCTGAGGCAGGATTACAAGTTTGAGGTCAGTCTGGGCAACTCAGCAAAACTCTGTTTCAAACTAAAAATAAAAGTAAAAGTAAAAGGGCAGAGGATGTAGTTCAATATTTGCTGGGTTCAGACCTCGCTGCTGGAGGAGCTGGAAGAGAACAGGCAAAATTACAGTGAAAGGGACTATATTTGCTGGAGTGCACAGAAAGATCTCTCTTGGGAGATGGCCTGAGGAGAATACACAAAGCTCTGTGGGAAAATGGTTTAGGGAGAAGGAATATCTAGTGCCCGAGTTCTAAAAATGAGACTAAGCATGGATGCATCAGTCAGATCAGCGTGAACAAGGGAGAACCTAGTAAAAGATGAATTCAGCGAGTTAAGCAGTGATCTGATCAAGTAGGGCCTCACAGGAGTGTGAGCTTTACTTTATGGACAATGGAAAGCCACTGCAGGGTTACCAGTGCTGATTTAGGTTTATAAAAGTCACTATAAGAGTGGAGATTGTAGAAGTAAAAAACTAAGAACTCATCATGCATTTCTTTAGTACGTGAGTTTTTACATGCAAAGTGGGTAGCATGGAATACCTAGAACATAACACTCTCAAATTTAATTTAAGGTTATTCTTTAATTTAAGGAAGAATCTAAATGAAGATGATGTGATGAGATGTCATAGATATTACTCAAGATACTGATAGTGGATATAAAACTGAAGACCTTAAGAAAGTTCACAAAATTTGATTTTAAGATAAATGAAGTATATAGTCAAAGAAGTATAATTGCATTGCAGACATAAACATTTTAAGAAATCAAGTTTCTCCTAAAAACCAGTATGTTAGAAAAATGAGTAAAAAGTAAAAATGCTATAGATTAGAATTTGCAAAGAACCATTTCACTGGTATTTTTTTTTTTTTGCTTCGTAATTAGTTTGTAATGCTAAGCAGTAAGATGATTTCCCAAGAAACTCCAGATTTCTTTCTTCACCTGAAAATCAGCAAGTCTAGTACCTGTTATTCTAAGTATGCAACAAACTGATGAAAGTAAGCAGGAGTTCTACTTATCATTTTAAAATGTTAGAACCTTCTCTAAAATAGCTAAGTTCTTTTACACTTTTTGTTTGTTTTACATTTTTCATAGTATGGGGCATTGACACCAGGGCCTTCACACTGAGCTACGTTCCCATCCCTTTTCAAAAAAATTTTTTTTATTTTGAGATAAGGTCTTACTAAGTCACCAACTTTTTTTATTATTATCTTTTAACACATTCCCGCTAGCTCAAATCACCAGTGGTACAAGCTGCGTGTATATGTCATGCAGCTTGGTGGGACAGTCATACATGTACCACTGGTGGTTCAGAGTTGCCCATTATGAAGACATATGAACTATGGCCCCATCGTGAATGTGCTAAAAAAAAAAACACTTAGCCTTTTGATAACTTAAGTATATTAAACAGGCATTTATCAGGAAGAAAATCGTTATGAACCAATACTTGCTGTAAGGATTCTGGAGTTCAGGAAAATTGTAATTCCAATGTTACAGGAACATTCTATATTGTGGTCACATCTCCTACAGGTTCTACCGGACATTTGTTCTACAACCAACCCGAATGGCGAACACTTACTTCATGATCTGAGGTGTTCAATGAGGTCCCAGATTCCAATAAGTTTCCTTGTACCTCCACACCTTTGTATTTGAGAGCTACATTCCTTACAACAGCTTCACAAGGCCTACAAGGTGGGACAGCAGGCCCTTTAATCCAGGCATCAGCTGAGGTCCATGTAATAATTCACTATTTAGCAAAAGACTCATAGTATAAATTGCTGAAAATCAAGAATCAAATCAAATCCTTTCAAAAAGAATCAGTTATTTCACATAAAATCTACAATAAAAATGCTGCAAAGCTTTCATATCCTTTTCTAAGCTATCTGACAAGTTAGATTACACTAGGTCTTCTTTAAATTCTTTCATTTCCCGGAAGCCCTATCACTGCACGGCAATCATAAAAAATAGACAGTTGTGTCTTACAAGTCTACTGAAATGACAGTCCTCTCAAAGACCTGAGTCTGTGTCATGAGAACTATGATCTACCAAGCTGATCCTTTCCCTTACAAATACTATCAGAAACACTAGTATACCGGAAAACAGTCAACATTGTGAGTCAAATACTTATATGTAAAAATGCATTTTTAAATGCAAAGCAAAGGAAAAAGAAAGTACAATCTCAAATATATCTGCCAGATTTCTGAGTGAACCTTACTAAACGCATTTTTTTCACAAACATGGGCTTTGCTTCTATTTAAACATTTCAAAATTAAGTAAGTTTCCCCAATGGCACATGGTTTGAGTTGGTAAATATCTGACATGAAATGAAACTACACCGAACTAAATGTTAGAAAAAAAATGACAAACTAAAATACAGACAAGATAAACCAGTACACAGGTGCATGCCATATTACTAGCTGAAAAAAAATCTTGCAATTACAGGCTTCTAGTATTTATTTTACTTGTATGTAATTAAATTTTATACATGTTTGTTCAGTAATAGCAATTCATGATTTTGAGAATCAAGCAGATAGTAGAACAGAAAGTGTCTTGTGTGTCCACAAGTGTGTATGTTTTTACTGTTTTTGTGTTTTTGTATTTCAAAAAAGTTGGTCTTCATTAATTGTGTTTAACTGCCATCTAGAGTTAAAATGAATCCATTTATTTTTCACTTTACTACTCCTCTTCAAAATTTTAGGAAAATTAACCAACATACTTAATCCCTATTTTGTATCAAACAAATAATCTTCAGACAAAATTATAAAATGATAATTTCATTTGATGAATTTCTTAAATTATGGTAAACTTTCCCACCTGCTATGGCCTCTGATTTGTACTTTTTTCGGAGTCCAAGAAAAGCAGACCCAAATAAAAAGACATTCAGGAACTATTTCATTTTAGTACCTCTGGAATATATGATCATGAAAAATGCTCAATCCCAATTATAGTTAGCTCAGTGAATTTTTTACATCCTTATATTAAAATTTTCATTCATATCCATATAGAATATGTAGGAATAAACACTCAATACAGTTATTCAGCTTTCAGGTTAGGAAAATCATTGCTGAAAAAGTAATAAAAAGGAGATACTTAAGAGAAAAATAAAATTAGACTGAAAACAGGACTTGACACCCTAGGAAAAGAAGCAATATATTCTTCACATGCAGTTCTACAATTAAATAAAACATTTTCTTTATGCTGTTTTCATATAAATGAAGGACACAGGTTTTTTTTTTAAAAACTACTCCAAATGGATTACAACAGCTTTTTCTGACAATATTTTTACACATCATTAGATAACGAAAGAAGTTACAATTCAGTAAACTGCAACTCCTATACTTTTAAAGGAAATTATATCGAAGTTTTCAAGTGGACACATATAGTGAACGATACAGATGAAAAATTGCCTGGCACCAAGAGCTGTTTCCAATGAACAAAAGTGCACAGCATTACAAAAAGATGGACTTCAGAATACAGTGCTTTCTAAGTAGTCAAGTAATGATTTAAGAAGGTTCTTAATTGCTTGCTCAATAAGTGTACTAACTATAAAGTCGCTACAGAATCACAAGAGCAATTGGGGGAGGGGCAGACTTGGAGAAAATAGACAGGAAGGTCGCGAATGAGAAAATGCCCACTGTGAGAAAAGCCTGGATTAAAGTCATACATAAGTATATTTATTGGTGGGGGATCTTTATAAATTATACCCAGCTGGAAGGATGTCAGTGCAAGGCAAATATGTGTGAGCTTTAAATTACTGAAATCTGGGAAGTACAAAAAGGTATATTCACCATGCGTACAACATACAAATGACTTTCTACAAATTACCACGTGTGTTTTTAAAATACAAACTCTAGCCTTTCCTAACTGAACTTTAGATCTAGGAAGGTTTTTCATTTTCTTTCCCTTGGAAGGCAAATGCAAATTTTCTTTTGAAACTTCTAGAATTGAACATTGGTTTTTTGTTTTTT
>PVJO010035250.1:0-10105 GCA_004026905.1 Hystrix cristata | reverse complement strand
AGAGGTCCGGAGCCCGCGCCTCTTCCTCCTTATCCTGCCCACTCTCCAGCCTGGTGCTGCTTCTCCTTCCAGGGGGGTGAAGACGGCACCTCAGCAGGGGCAGGACTCCTGCACCCAGGGAAGGAATCTACATCAAAGAAGAAAAGAGGAAAGTGGAAAAGGGCCAGAAGCATGAGGAGAGAGTTTTAGGCCGTCTCTATGGGTTCTGTGGGCTGTTTGTTGTAGAAGGTGGAATGGTTCAAAGGTTTGAAGACCGGGCTCTAGCCACATGCCTCCCTCCACTCTGCTGGCTGCTTCAGAGTGCAGGGCCCTTGGTGGCTGAAGTTCCTACGGGATTCTTTTTTATTGAGCATTTTCATGGCCATTCAGAGTTTTCCACTACTGAATAGACGATTTAACATTTCATTACTTCACCAATATATTGAATGATTTTAATGTAAAGACAATCTTAAGAAGGTATATTATTGAACAAGATAAAGTATTTTAAAAATATAGACCAAATCCTTAAAGCAAGACAACACAGACTATATATTTTACTAGATACTACACATAGTTTATCACTTTACTATGTGTAGAGTGGAGGCATATTATTTGTGAGACACCTAAAATACAAACACTAAAACTAAGTTAATGGTAAGTTTCTAAAATATCTTACATTGTTTAGTCAAAAATTTAAGTATTTGCATATGCCTGGATATACTATGTAAGTATAGTTCCTACCAAATGAGCCTAAATTCTATGCGCTATCATTCCAGTTTTAAAAATAAGAAGACCCCCATGGGGTTGGGGATTTAGCAATTTGGTTCTGTGGCAGAACACTTGTCTAGCAAGCACAAGGCTCTGAGCTCTATCCCCAGCACCAAAAAAGAAAAGCATGGAATGAAGAAGAAGTAGCAGAACCAGGATTCAGTTCTAGTGGGCTATGTGAATCCAGAGTCCAGTCAACATGGTCACTGTTGTCTTTTTACACTTCCTGTAGGGTAACTTGGAGCAGAGACTGGAAACACTTGGGAACTGGGCTGGGCTGTGGGAGGAGAGCGGCCCACAGAGCTCCTCTGAGCCCCCAATACCGGGAACTCGGTGCAGCGCCTGTCAGATGACCGGCTGCAGGACTAGCCGCTGAGGGCTCCCAGAGTGATGGACACTGCTGCCCCAGGCCTGGGGCACAGCTGCAGCCTGAGATCTGCTGTTTGTAGGAGCTCTGCGATCTCACAACTTGTCGTGGACCTCGGGGATCCGGGTGGCACTTTGAGTGGCCTCTAGCTCAGTTATTCCCTTAAGAAAAGTGTTCTGTTGAGGGTGCTGAGTACCGAGTAGGGAAATTTTAAAAGAAAATAAATTTTTAGATGCAACAATACTTTAAAATTGTTTGAAGTTTAACGTCAGCCTTCGCCTTTGTCACATCAGAATTGTCACAGCAGCTGTGACCAGAAGAGCTTGTGGCTGGACTATGCTTTGTGAATACACACCTCTGTCTCCTCTGTGAGCAAGTTATCTTCAGCAGGAGCCAAGCGACGCTCAGCGATTCACTCAGGGCAGATCAGGAGCAGAAACATCTTTAGGCAGCCTCGCTTCTGTTTCCACACACATCAACCGCTCCTCCCACACAGGACATTTACAAACTCACGTGTGCCCGCACGTGCCCAGGCAATTGTGTGTTCACACAGACACACGTGTGTGTTCTCGCCTGTTGACTATGTGCTTCACTGTGTAGAAGAGGAGAGACACTGCAGCATCCTGGCATTCCTCGTGCTCAGTCCCGTCCCACGTCACTTCTGCTCTGGTTTCTCTCTGCTAAAATGTCCACTCATGGGAAACCTCCACGTCATGAGATGCTCACAGTCTCTGACTTTCCATATTTGTCAGTGTTTTCTCCCCGGATGAGGCTGGTCACTCACGTACCCTCACAAGTTGGGCAGACCCACTTCAGGATGCCACTCAGATGTGACTCACATCCAGCCCGAAATTGTACTGTCTTCTCCAAACCAAATGGGCCACTGGGCAGAGGGCAAGGCAGGAGTGCCTGCTGGGTGGCCCTCCCTTCACACCATGCCCTACTAGAACCTCAGGACTTCCCGGGGGTACTTGTGAGGGGCCAGCGACCAGTCCAGTCGACTTCAGTCTCTTGCTTCAGTAGTGCATTTGTTCCTGTTCTCGACCCCCTGTCCTGGACAGGAGCATGCACACATCCCCCCAGTGAGTCAGGCTGGCTACATTCAGCACACCAGACACAGGCAGACTTCCTGGGAATTTTCCTTTGCGTAGTGTACTTGTTTATTAGCAGGTGCAAGCTAGGATGTTCGTTGTGGAAGCGCTGGAGGAGACAGAGCCCTTGGAACCCTCCCGTTCCATACCCTTCAGGGTTGGAGTCATTCTTCCCTCTCTTGGTCAGTCCTAGAGATTTGCACTTCTGTGGTTTGATTTGTACCTCAACTTCCTTGTGTAATCTGTCCCCGCTCCCCTACCGGAAGCCCAGCTCAGCAGGGAATCCACTGGCCTCTGCTTGCTCTGAAGGCTGGTTCAGGCCGGTTGGACAGCAGCACCTACCAGATTCTGTGTGGAGCCTGGCAGGTGAAGGCAGGGAGCCACCAGCTCTGATTTGTCTTTTACTCCTGGGTCTCTCTTTTGCACCTTACATATTACTTCCGGAGCTCAGAATCCGTAAGAACCCGCCTTCATGGATGAGAATGTGCCCTGAGACTATCACAATGAGGAAGCCGCATTCCTCAGGCCGGCCGCTGAGGGGCAGCTTTGCTTCCTGGGACCTGCCCTCTTCTCTGGAATTCAGGCCAAGAACACCCTGATACTTTTATGAGAAAGTGAATACTTCACAGCGAGGAAAACAAATTCACTTTTCCCTCACTGCAAGTTTTCATGTACAGCTACAAGGAAAGAAATCTGTTGCTCAGCACCAAATTTATTCAAGGGGACCTGCTCAGGAGGCGTCCTCTACAACAGATAGCTCCTGCCCATACATTCCCAAAGTCACCCTCTTTGCACTGGGGAAGCAGCCTGTTTGATCTAACTTGGTTCTACGTGGCTAAGTGTGTCCCCAGGCAGCGTCGGGAAATGTAAGCGTTTCTTGTTGGCTTCTGGACATCTGCTGAATGAAGTTTTTCTCTTAAACAGCACACCAGACATAGGCAGATTGCGTTAATCAAAATGCCTTCCAAGCTCAGACAACATGTAGGACAGTTGTTTTCATTATCCATAGCTCATCCAAATCCTTTTCACTATCCTTTCATTGTCCAAATCCTTTTCACACCTGAAGATTGAACATTCATTTCCCATAACGATGCCAAGGTGGTGAATATGATATTGAAATTCTTTCTTACTTCCAATTTACCATTTTGAGAAATTTTCTTAGATCATCTCAATGCAAGTGTGATGAGCCCATATACAATTCCGCACATAACCACACAGCTTTATTGAATACTCATGGAAGTTTACTAGAAATCTAGAATATATTCACAGTAACAATATACTGTGCTTTAGAAGCATGCATACCAGTTATAAATAAAACATGCACAGAGAAAGAAAATCACGTTTAAATTGCTCATGAAATCAGTGAAGAAAAAGAACTAAGATTGAAGGCAGCCTCTTCAGCCCTGGAAACACAGCAGACCCTTCATATACCGGCAGCGGGTGGAGGGCTGGGATGGCTGATCTGAGGCGCTGAAAACAGGGCAGAAAGCCAGCAAAGCAAGCTGGGGCACCTGTGGGGTCCTAGGTCTGCAGAAACAAGCCAGTTACCTGCAACACTGCTTTCTTCTTTGGTGGCTGCAGAGAGCGCCTCAAATCATTTGAAGATCGTGAGCTCGCCTCCATGTTTACCACGTGACAAAACCTCAGTGTGGGGGTGGAGTACTGATGACCCAGGGCCTTCTGAGAGTCTGCTCTTGGACAGAAGACACCAGGGTCCTGTTAGCCCAAAGTAGAGAAGTGAGACACACGTTTTCTTTCAGGAGGTTATTGGCCAATATTAACTTCCCATGTGCTATACAAAGCACGTTAGAGTAACCTCCCAGTGCAGTTGAAGGTGATGCCTTGTCCGTGGTCAGCGCGTGACTTCTGCTAACTGGACATTGGTTCTCAGTGAAGGGCAGCTGCAGTCGCTTTACTGCTGCTTTGGCTGCGTGGTGGAGTCGGGGGCGCCGCGAACCTGGCTACACTGTAGAGTCGAATGCAAGCAACTGGAAAGAACAATTTTTGGACTTGGTTTAAATTGGTCTGATTAATTGAATCAGTAAACAAATGGAAATTTCAGTGTGATAAGAATAGAAATGACACGCACAATTCCCAAAGTCTGCAGAGCTCCTCCTGGTAGTGTGACTGACTTTGGGCTGATCCTGTAGTCTGTGCAGAGGAGAACCCTGCAGGACGGTAGAGCAGAGCAGCGGAAACCCGGGGTCGCTGCCGCAGTGGGACCTGTGGATGCCACACCCGTGCTCAGCTGTCTGTCTAGAGCACAGAAAAGTCCTGCTGCGCTGACAAACGGAGCGCTTCCCCCCAGACCGGATACAAGGATGTCCACTCGCCCCGCTTCTACTCAGCAACTAACGGAGTTTCTAACCAGCACAATAGGTGTGGAAAAGAAATCAAAGCACATTATGGGAAGAAATAAAAATTATTTATCCATAGATAGCCACACAATTCTGTAAATGAAAATTCACATGGAATCCAGAAAAACTCTGTAACATCTTGGGAAGGAGTTTAGTACCATCAGGCATATAACATTTAGTACTTAAAAGTCAGCTATAAAACAGGGCACAAAGTCTTGCCAAGTTCAGAAAAGTCATTCAAAACAGTATCCTAAGGAATAACTGGGTAGAAATATTCCAGGAAAAATACCAGATCACACTGAAAATGATATAGCCCTGCTCAGAGAAATTTAAGACTGCTGAATACCTAAGTGTGGACACCTACTATGTTCACTTGTAGGAAGACTCAGCACTGTCTCCATGATGACCCCTCTCAATTAGACCGACGGATTCAATGAACTATCTATCAAAATCCTAGTTAAGTATTTTTGTATAGCTTGACAAGGTGATTATTATGCACACTCAGGAAGAAGAAGACAGAAGAGACAAAACCATTTTGAAAAGAAGAAGTTGCGAAATCTATACTGTCCTTTTTTAAGACTAAGACTGCTAAAGCCCTACATTAATCAAGACGATATGATACTCATGTAGAGTACAAAGAGAAGTCGACAGAGCAGGGCCCAGGGACAAATCCTTGTATTCGTGGTCAAGTGATTTTCAGCAAAAGGACCAAAACCGTTTAATGGAGGAAAGCTAGTGTTCTAAACTAATGGTGCTAGAACTTTTGGATAAGAAAATATAGATTATTACCTCTCAAAACAGACCATCCTTCAGAGGTATATAAAATCTCACTCAGATGGATCACAGTTACGTGGAGATTTAACAGAAAATGTTTGTGAAATTAGCTTAAAGCCTTTTTATGATATGACACTAAAGCATGATCAAAGCATGATCTATAAAAGAAAGCACCTGGGAAATTGGAGCTCATTTAAATTAAACACTTTTATTTTAGAAGGATCACATCAAGCACGTGAAAAGTTAAGCCACATACACACACTCACTTACTGCAGATCAGGAGAAAAATTTAAATCACATGATTAGGAACTTGAATTAGACTATGTAAATAATTACAACAGCTCAACAACACGTAAGACAAAACCCAATAAAAAGGTAAAATATTTCAACAAATGCTACGTACAAATCCTCGCCATCAATAATCACGAAAGAAATGTAAGTTAAGATCGTATGATGAGCTCTGGCTGGTATGGTTAGCCACCAGCTAGACAGCTTCAGTGCGGGAGTCTGACAACACCAAGTGTTGACTGGAGAGCAAGAAGGTGGAGGCCTCTGCATGGCCCAGGGAATCCACACTGCAGGGCCATTTAGGAAGATCTGAAATGTTTAAACACAGGCTTCTCATATGATCCAGCACTTTTAATTCCTATGTATGCATTTGCGAAAAACGAAAACATATTTCCACGAAAAGACAATTAACTGAATGTCTTAAGGAGCTCTATGCACTGAACCAATATCTGGAAATAGGCCAAGTCAGAGATAAATTGAAAAATCTACACAATGGAATATTACTCAGCAGTAAAAAGAGCCACTGGCCCTTTACTATAACACAGATGAATCTAAAAAGCAAAGCTAAGTGAAAGACAGAAAGGCTACAAGCTGGATGGCTCCATTTATAGAACATATATACAAACTCAAAGTAAAGGAGACAGAAGGCCGATCAGCAGATGTCTGGGGCTTGGAAAGGAACCCTGACACACGGCCAAAGGCATTTATTCTGGGGTGACAGAAACGTCTAAAAACTAGGCAGTTGCCAGGGAGGCACAGTCGTGTGTGTTTCTTAAAACACTTTGAGCTGTAAATCTACATTGGGTGAATTTTTTAGTTTATAAATTATTCATCAATAGTGCTGCTTAAAAACACAGAGGAGAATCAGAAAGTTCTTTAGCGAGATCTGAACTTTACATTGTCCAAAATCAACTGATCCGTGGTGTGCTTTTGTCAGCTGTGGATTTCCATGCGAATTGTTTGCTACTCTGCTTTCATGAAACACCTTTATAAGGTTGAAGCTGTGATGAACATGGGTAGAGATAACTGTTTAAACATAAACCAAAATAGTATTAAAATTCTTTAAAATGTTAAACAACTGCATACATTTAATAACTTACCGTTGAGATGAAAATTGCTTCTATTTTACCATTCAGTATAGCATAGTTTTAGTGGCTTTCAAAATTTGTCAGTATAAATTCAATATTTGTTTCCATATAAAATAAAAAGTACAAATAGGATTAACTGAACACATTAGTAATTTATCCTATTTAAGTAAAAATGGGTATTATAACCATAGCCAATGAGCCCCAAATCATGTTGGGAAGACCCAGAAAACTGAGTTGTACATTCCAACAACACAGTTTTTCCGTGGTACCTAGGGGATTGGTCAGGACCCCCCACAGATACATGCTTTTTATGTGAAACAACGAATGGGGCCTCAGCTTGCATGGTGATGGCCACACAGATCACACAGCGCCCCCTTTGCTGGGTTGGGGTGGGAAGGACAGTCCCCATGTGCCGGGAGCAGGGCAGTGGTGGTCCGGGGAAGAGTTAACAACAGATACTGTGGTTTGCACTGCTATCAGTGCAGTATTTTGCTTTCAAAAGCAAAACCCTCAAGTCAGTGGGCATAACACAGGGATATAAGAAGGGTACAGAGACCGCATGTCCTCCGTCCATGTGACCTCTTTACCCTTTCCATGAAGTACAGTGCCAGGGTCGCGTCTGCTGTCCAGTTAGGGAGGACACAAAGGCTGTGTCACGTTGGTCGATGACAACGTGTGTGTCCAAGTGCTTTCAGACTATTGAGTTGTCCCCAGTTACTGCTTAATCCTTGCCCCCCTTCAGCCTCTTCTTCCCACACAACTTCCTGCTCACCCAGCTCAGCCGGCTGCCTCCTGGAGACAGTGAGCTGAGTGAGAAGGCCGAGGCCCACCTTGTGCTCCCAGACTGGGGCACGCAGAGCTGCATCTGTGGCCTCCTGCTGGGATATCTCGGAGCCTCAGTCTTGGCGGGGTCACCATAAGGCAAGAACAAGCAAGGTGTCAGGCCTTTAACCAGGTAGATTTAGATGTTCCTGTGAAAATTCTACAGCTGTCCCTCAGGGGAGGGCTGTAAAGAAGGGCTACCCAGAAATACTGCCCAAACTACTCATGCTTTGATATCCTTCCGGTGCAGCAGGTTAATTTAGGTGAAGAATGACACTTCTGGGATCTCATGCGTCACAGTAAACCAGAGGAATTCCAGAGCAGGAAGCATGGGAAAGAGGTGGTGGGGGAGGGAAGATGCTGGACTGGCTCTCCGTAGACTCCCCTCCCCACCGCTGCACCCAGAGGGAGTAGGAGGGGCATTGCTCCACTTGGTTCTTGAGTTTCCCAGACCTTGGAAGACAAAACTCAGTCCCAAGGGTCCCAGCGCACCTCACTCCCTGGTGGTGCCCCTGTGTCCTGTGGGAAGCCCCCAGGAGCCAGGGCTGGGTCCAGAGCAAGGGCTGGCCTGGTCTCAGGACTCCCGTCTGTGTCCCTGGGCTCAGCATGACTGTTCCAGGTCAGCATGGCCAGCGTGAAGCGGAGAAGGTCGGCTGCATCCAGAGGCCCAGGGCCAAGCAGCCTGGGGACATGCAGGCTGTCTCTTCCCCGGGGTCTGCCCGGGTGGAGCCGGTCTGCAGCAGGCCAAGTGCTGGGACGATGCTTGCCATCTGGAGGCACTCACCGCCATAATGGTGTATTCTGTGTGGTCGGGAGATGGCTTCCAGCATCCCTCTGACCTCCTCTCGGAGCCCAGTTCCTTAAACTATGTGGCATGAAGCCACCAATGTCACCTGCAGTCTCTACTCAGCAAACTGATAACATCAGGGAGCTCTTAGACAGAATGTGTATTTTTTCAAGTTTGATGATTTTTTGTTCTCTATTTTGATAAATTACATGCAGAACCTTGTGATGATCCTTCAAGGAACTCCAGTCAGGTTTGTTTACGAAGGTCACCGTCACCCTGGTGCGTCTGGCTTCTTGTGTGATGGCGCCCAGGTTTGCCTCCCGGGCCGGCCCCCCTGACTGGGCTACAGAGGGAAGGAACGGCGCCGACCTTGGAGTTCTACAGGGTTTCTCCCTTGACGGAAGGACGTAAGTGCCTTCCCAAGCAGGAGCTAGCCCTGCAGTTTAAACTGTAGAGCGCTAGTGAGCCCCTTGTGCTGGGCTGGCCGGAGGGGCTTTAGCTGGCGGAACTGTCTGGGGGAAGGATCATGTCGTGTGCTGTATGGAAACACTCTGAGAAACAGCAGAGACCAAACAGCTACCTGGAAGGGAGCCCACTATTTCCTCTTGGAAAACAATTCTGCTTAACTGTAGAGATCTGGTTTAAACGCTGCAATATGACATCAGTATTTGTTCATGTGTCATGGGGCTCTCACAGATTGTATTGAAACCCCAAAGGCTAAGTACAATCACAGAAAGAAAGTTTCAATTGCTTTACGAAAAAAAATTATTGAGCCAGATTATCATTATTCACAAATGTGAGCATAATGGTGACAATTGCTCTAATTTGTCCTTTTTATTAGTTGCACAGAGACCGCCACGCTTATGTTGTGAAGAGTCCTAATGGTTCGTATGGGTGTTTAATCTGTTGTGACAAATGCATTAACCTTGAGGAAAAAATAATGACTAAAGTAAATTGTGTAATTCTTATCTTTATCATTGCAGTGTTGTTTGGGGGGAAATAATTGCCTAATAACTTCACTGCAGGAGCATTCAGGGATGGCACAGGGCTGACTGATGCTGTGTTTAATGTGGAACTTGATGCCTGGTGTGGGTGGGCTTTGAAGCTCTCTCTGTGCGGCCCACATTTGCGGGCAGCAGCTTTGGTAACGGCCCGGGTCCTCAGTGGAAGATCCCAGGGACGGTGGGATAGAAAGCAGCACAGACGCCCAGGGAGACATCGCCCCTGTTCAGCATCTAATCCATCATCAAATGCCAAAACTGATGCCACGAAAAGAGTTTAAGCGAAAAATAAATATGCCTTGGGCTAGAGAGGAGTGAAGACAACCTAACTCTCTTTTAACCCAAGGTGCCCCTATCCCACGGCACACTTGCGAGCAGACTGTACACTTAGGCTGGTTTGGAGGCACACGTGCCAACACACGGACACGCCTCCCATCAAGAGGGGAGAACACGCTCCTGCCCTGTGAGCCTGGGGGTGCTCTGCAGCTGCCTTGAGGAATATGATCGGCAGAAGAGCCTGGGTGCTTGGGTGGTGGTACTGGGCCATTCAGATCGAACACTCCTGGACACTTGTTTTGAGAGCCCATCTTCAGCGAGGGAGGAAGCCTGGGCCTGGGGCGGGGGCAGGTGACACAGACAACAGCTGCTCGGGTTCCAGCTAACAGACAGTAGGGCGATGTGGGCAGGACCCCACATGAGCCTGGCTCCTGAGTCCCCCGGCCTCAGAACCAGGGGAGGCTACAGAAGGGCAGGGTGGTTTTCTCCCATCCACCGGGTTTGGGC
>PVJO010035249.1:0-10052 GCA_004026905.1 Hystrix cristata | reverse complement strand
CTAAATTCAGTGTTTTTGTAATCCCAAGTTCTGTTTCTCTGATAGCCCCAACCAAAGCAACACATAATTCTAAGTACATCACAGAAATGTCTGATTAGACTAAGTCAGTAATGTGCATATCACTATGAAACCTAAGAGAAGAACGTAACTTGATATGTACCTTTGGATTTGCTAAGTGGCAAATTTAATAAAAAGTGATAACATTCTGGACTTTATACCATGTACTTTATAAGTCTAATGATCACATAAATATAGTATTCAATTGTCTCAGAATTAAAGTTGAAATTATACTTTTTCTTCAGCTTCTGTCTTGCAATGGTTTATGGTTTAATGATAAAATGGTAAATTTGTCTTTGTAGTTAATATTTCATACATACAATTTTATTTTCTAACTAGGTCTAAATACCATGTAAATGCTCAAAATTTTAAACAAATACTTGAAAATTTTCAGGCCAATGGTACACATAGAAGACATGTAAAGTTTTCTAGAGGATGAATCAGAATAACTCAGAATTTTCTCTCATCAATGCCAACCTTGGTTTGCTGATTCAGGGTCCCTTCCTGTCCAGCACTAATGGCTGACCATGGCCTTCCTTATTAAATGAGGCATGAGTTGAAGCTAAATCAAAACTAAAAAATGAAGCAAGTAGAAAGAAAGGAACTTAGAAACTAAAAACAAATAACATGTCTTTTTTGGCTACCTCAATCTTTATTTAATTTCATTTAGGTTAATTGTCTCTATCTTTTCACCCTTAGCTTGTCTAGATTTATACAAATATAACCAATTTAACAATCTGCCAAGATTTCAGGATTACAATTAAAATGAATTTTACTAATTACAACAACAACAACAACAACAACAACAACAAAAGGAATTGTGATGTAAGAGTGAAATTACTTTTAAAAGCATGGATTAAAGTATGAGCATATCGCTATTTTTTTATTTTCATTTAAGCCAATACAAATACAAATTTTGGAGCAAAGGGAGGGGAGAGGAAAGGGAAAAAAGAAGCAGCAAGATATATCATGTATAGGTACAAATTCCCTACAATGAATGTTATCATTATCTCTATCTAAAATGTACCACTAAAAAAAAATTTAAAAACAGTAACGTCCTTTCAATTTCAGAAAAACTTCCAAATGTGAGGATTTATTAGATATCAAAATACTGTTCCCTAAGAAAATATTATAACTTTGAAATCCGGAAATATTTGGATGTCATCTGATTCGTGGTTCGTAAAACTGAAGCAGACAGACAGATGTCTAAAATGACTGATGGCACAAGTTCGAGAGACTGCTGCCAGGTTTGGCTCCCAGGTCGGCTCTTCAGCCTTAACGGAATGTGTAATGGGGATTTACCCCATTTGAATCCAATTTGCTCATCTCTAAAGTAGCCATATAGAGAGTTCTGTAAGGATTAAATGAAATAATGTCTGTCGATCATTTTAAAAAGTGCCTGATGAGTATCAAGTTTTGTTACTTCCAAACAGAAGCAACAAACATAATAGTGAAAGAGATAAAATATCCATATTCTCTAAAAGAGAATATGTAAACTGGTGGAGAAGAAAAAATAAGATCTACTTTTACATATAGCAACAACAGAAAAGATACTTTATTATTACAAAAATTTACTTAAAATCTACGTAGAATCTGTATAAATCGTCACAAATGCTTAGTAACGATTCTAATGTTATTCATAAAACAACACGAAGAAGCTCTTAAAATAAGTAAAAGTGAGTTCAAGACAAATTAAAAGAGATAAAATTAATAATTCATATGAAGGCAGTAGAGTTGTTAATTCACCAAGTCTATTGCTCACATAACCTTTTAAATGCCATAAGGAAAACTACCTTAATCTGTTTGGTCCACTGGAAGAAAATGCCGTAAGATGTTTGGTTTATGTGCAACAGAAATGTGCTCCAAAGCCCATAATCAAGATTCTGGTAGATCTAGTTGCTGGTAAGTACCCACTCCCTTGTTCATAGAACGGTACTTACTTCCTACGTTCTCTCACAACTGAAGGGGCAAGACAGCTCTCTGGGACTTTTAAAACATAAGGGCACTAATCCCATTCATGTGGATCCAGTGCCATGATGTAGTCACTTCTCAAAGGTCCATCTCCTAATAGTATGTCATTCATGATTAGGCTTCAGCATGTAGGTTTAGGGAGGGTGCAAACATTGAAATTATAGCAGAGAGTTCTTTTTAATTTTATTTAGACTTTTTCTGTTGGGATTCTGTTCATTTTGCCTTACAGAAGATATTTAATTGTATACCAAGGACTAAAGAGAGGGACTTTTCTATGGTGACTTGCAGGTTGCCCTCTCAAGCAACCAGGTAAAAGGAGAGTTCCATTGACGAAGCAGAGAATGCAGATCTTTAGAGTTAGAGAATGCATTTAATTTTTGCTTGTTGATACAAAAGTCCATGTGATTATTTGATAAAATGTCCTAAAGTTACAGTATGTAATTTTATCAATGCTCTTTTAAAATGGTATGCTAGAGGTTCTAGAAGTGAGAAAGTACACAGTCAAAAAATGTTGCAATGAGCTGAATACTGTAAATCTCTATTTGGTCTTTGTGGTATATCAGCATAATAAAGGCCCTGAGAAAACTTGGATTGAAGTAACTATATGCCAAATCAAGTACTTTTTAACTTATAAGGACATGATAAAGCCAGAGTAGATTTAATTTTCTAAGACAGATACAAGTTCATTTTACTATAAGCCATGAGAGTGGCAAAAAAATGTTTTATTAATGCCTGTTTATCCCTTTCTTGAGACTGGTTTCAGCCCTCAGCTTGTAAGAGTTATTTTTTACATTGTCAAAGCAATGGGAACCCCATCACACACATATATACATTGTCACTTTTTAAGGAGTGATCAAAATGTATGCTTTTTACAAATAAAATTCAGATTTATGAAAGAGATATGTAACATTTTTGTAATGTTTCTTTAAACAAAACTACCTCTATGGCTCATTACCTCACTGGAAGCCTGTTAGATGAGCAGGTGCAACATTGTGTTTTAGTAGCAAGATTGAAGATTCAGTGGCAGACTGGCACGATAATGTAAGAGTTGTCATATTTCTTACAGAAATTATGCAAACATTGTATGTTCCTTTATAGATATAAAGCGAAAGGTAGCTTTCTTACAACTGTCTAACACATGATATGTCATACTTTCTTTGTTGCTCCTGCTGTTTCCTCGGTCATCAGGAATCTGTGTTTGTTAAAAATCAAAGTTAGTGTGGACAATTTAGTGCCATCAGAGAAAAATCTAATTAAATATATATACATATTACATTAAAATATATGTATTTTCGGTGCTGGGAATCGAACTCAGGGCTTTGTGCTTGCGAGGCAAGCACTCTAACCACTGAGCTAAATCCCTAGACCCCCAATTATATTTTTAAATCATTTTTATATGAAACTCTGCAAGGTATATTATTCAAAAATATAAAAAACTATTTTGAAAAATCATGATTCTTAGAAAATTGATATTTTAGAAAATCATGATTCTGAATTTGTTCCTGCATACTGTTATCTACCTAACGTTTAAACAGCCACTTTTAACTTTTTAATAGAAGCTTCTATAAGTATATGTTAATGTAATATTTTAATATGCATTTATCAGAGTAGTATCAGAGTAATTAATATAATTGAATTAATGTAAAGTATATTCTGGTATTAAATATTAGTAAAGAAATTAAGGAAAAATAACAACAATGGAACAGAGACCTAAGCAAGCAATAGTCTAATTCCCTTATCTGCCGATGTTCTCTCATTTTTCATTTGCATATTATTCTGAAATGTAGGACCTCAAAATCCTTGCATAAAAGAGACAAAGCATGCATCTTCATCTTGCATTAAGTCATTTCTCAGTAAAAGAATTCATAATCCTGCTGCCATATTTAGTTTTTTTTTTCTTTTTTTAGCAAAGTATAAAATAAATCCTATTTATCTTTGAGCTGTCTCGGAATGACTTGTGTTACTCTTCAGGGTTTTAGCAGCCTAATCAATGAGGACAACTAAGAAAAGGGACTTTCAAAGGTGGGAGCAGCCCTATGATATGTTGAGCACACCTGATGGATCACACTGCCAGTAACTTAATGTCCATCAGAACATGGGAATTCACATGCAGACTGACCTAGTATAATGTTTTGAAAGCTACTATTCTCAGTTGTGGTACAAAACAACACTGAAATAAAATGTCCAGTTTTTGATAATTTGACAACAGTATACCAGACATTTCTCTTTCCTCAGAAACTAACATTCAACTCTTCAAAACAAAAGGTAAAAAGCTAGTGAATCAATTCCTAAATTTATATTTACTATGTAAAAGAAAAAAAATTAAAAGTATAAAACTTAAGAAGAGCTGGTAGTACAAAAGAAAGAATGCGAAGTTCGTCCATATAAAATGATTTTTAAAATTATCCACAGTGCCCAATAGATATTGCCGCTTGCTGTTCAGACCATTTAGTATCAACGTCTTTAAAAACTGTATATTTGTAAATTTGAGATGAGAATAATTAATAATCTTGTATCAGCTGTATGGTCCCATTTTCTTTAAGTGCAAATAACTACTGTCATAGGTCAAAAGTCTCAGAGTTCTGAGAGACTGTGAAGTCTAAAGTAGCTTATCTTGCATTTGGAATCTAACAAGTACAACAGTCATTACCTGAATTAATCATGGAAAACAATTTTTATGCATTTATATGTGCACATATATGCATCAAGATTGTGTCTTGCTAGTTATCTTTCGGCAGGATGCAATCTATCATCTTTTTTACTCAATTTTGCTATAAAACTCTTTCGGCTCTCCAAAACCATTTCTATTATGACTCAAAATACAAAACTAGGTGTTTTTTTTCTTGTTTAAAATAGAATTAAGTCCATCATGGAGATGCGTTTTACTGGTACAAAATTCATTGCTCATTTAAGAGGAGTAATATTACTTAGTAACTATGAAAATGTAAAAGGCTATTCCCAAATTCTCACAATTGAAAACAAATTTCTAATACAATCTTAAGCCGATAAATCACGTAAATTAAAGATTTCATTTCTATACTTTGATTTCTAATGTTAGAAAAGAGCATCATTTACTCACTCACTGCCATCTTGGGCCTTTGCTATTACAAAGTAAAAAAAAAAAAAAGTATTGGCTGTAGGGTGCCATTTACGCATAGCCAGAATATAAAGGGAGAAATGAGGGGCTATTATGAAGCTAAAATAAAAAATATATTGGTTCTAATGGATTTTTGATTGCCATTTGCAATATTCTTGCTTTACATTTTCTTTAATATAAGTGCTACTTTCTCAATAGGACACATACATTAACTGTGAGCAATAACAGTAATGTTATATCCAATAATTACTTGACACAAGTTCCCTGACTAACAGAATTGAATTTTGGTTTCTAATGTGACTAATGTATGCTAATATGATTTAAATTGCAGAGAACTAAAAAGTGGTTGATTTTATGCCACCAAAAAACTATTGGTCTTAATTTCACAGAATGAATTATTCTCATGTTCCAAAAGGCCTATACCTATAGTGTTTATATGCTGAACAGATGCTGTTTAAGAGGTAACTATTTAAGTGTAAGATTTCAAGTTATATTTTAAAACACATTTGCTGTATATATGAAGTAAAATCATTCACATTTTGCTGATTTAGTATTCCAAGTGAAGAATTGGGGATCTAATTCAATTTAGAAAAGAGTTTGTCTCATTTTAGTCTATTCACACCTGATGTTTTCCATCTTAAAATATCAATCTTAAAAAATCAATGCTTAGTAAATATTTATTTAAAAGTTCTGCAGTTTATCCTTTAGACAGAATCACATTAGTAGGGGTAAAAAGTATTGTTTTATAGAGGTCTCCAGATAAATTCAAAAACTTCCCTTGACAATGCATCTAGATTTAATAATCCAACTGAAAAAAAATTTTGCTCAGAAAAGCCCTTATGCTCCACCTAAATACATGGCCCCTGCTTGTCTCTTCTGCAGAAACTGAGAACAGCTGGCCCCTAGCCTTTCTAATAATAACCTTTGAGTACTTGAATTTCATTGCTAAATTTCTACATAGTCAATAAAATATCTTTTTGTAAATGTTCCCTGTTGGGACCCTTAGGCTACCCAATGTTATTAAAATAACAGCATTTCCTATATACACAAGAGAAAATACACTTAGCTTCAGAGCCTATATGAAAGGCTGTATTTTTACCACTGTTAAGAAAGTTTGTTGGATACGCCCAGAAATTTGACTTTAAAAGTAATAACTCACAAGTTTTAATGTAGTTTTCTAGAACTGGGCATCGAATCCAGGTTGTCACACACGCTAGGCAAGTGCTCTACCACTGAGCGACATCCTTCCCCTTTATGAACTTTGTTTGTTTGTGGAAATTCCTTTGTTCCCTCTCTGTATTAACATCAACCACCCTTGTCTTTCAGAATACCTTTCTTTCCCCTTCCCAGCCATGCATTTTTTTTGGGGGGGGGATGGACTCTGTTATTAACTCAAGGTTTGCCCTGATGTGCTTATATCAATCGCTGTATTTCTCTGCCCAGCAGCCTACCCTAACACCTAGGCATTCACTCACTGATGGGGATACTGCACGATCCACCTCAGGGGACATACAGCATGTTTGTGTGCTTGGGACATTTGTTTAAAACTCTTTAAAAACTATCTCTGGTGGTAGAACAAGAGCAAATGTTGTACCTTAAGGTAAGCGGCTGTAACAGAACCTGTGCTACCGCAACCAGCAGAACAGCTTCCCTGAAAATGAAGCTACTGAAAAAGAGTGCAGAGCCCGGAGGGAAGAATTAGGAATCTCTGAATAGACGGCACTAAGACTCGGGCTGGTTGTTGGACTATTTTTTACACTGATCTACACAAATATAGCTCTAGTTACATAAATTATGTATACATTTATACTTTGTTTATTCAGGTCAGTTGCAGTTTTCTATAACTAGAAAAAAGATTATTAATTCATGAAATTTTCTAGCCAACTATACTGGTTTCTAAAAATATCTGTTAACAAGACCCCCTAGTATATGCTTGGGGAAAGAAATATTTGCAATATACGTTTTTTTCAATATTAAAGATCTGAATGATATTAGTAACCTTTATTAGTACAGAACACTTATTTGTCTCTTCGAATCACAAGATCCTAAAGAATAATAAATAATTATGACTGAATTCAACAAAAGAACAAATTTTAGCCCCCCTCTAAACATACCAGTTTAAAATTATTGGACGTGCTAAAGAACTTTATATGATTAGATGCAAATAAGGAAGTAATTAAGTCATTCATTAATACTAATGAGCATGCTGTTCAAGCCTGTTTCTCAAGTAAGAGAAAATAAATGCCTAATCTGTGAGAAAGGGTGACTATAAGGATAGAATCATAATCACCAGTATTTCTACACTGCAGATGGGTGGGACAATTAAAAATACAGCATCTCAAATGCTATGGGTGATAATGATACTTCTTTCACAATCACTCAACATTTTACATCATTTATAAGAAAAAAAAAACTATCAAGTTAGGTTTGTATTTTTCTAAGATATTCACCATATCATTTCAATTTTTAAATTTTTAAGACTTCTTTGTATCCTTGTTCTCTCGAACATGTTCTACCATGTCTAAAACTATACCTCTTTAATTTTTGCATCCTTCTTCTGTTTCTCTAACAATTCTTTTCCCCAAATATTTTCATTTTCTCTAGGTACTCTTTACCTCAACCACATCTTGCCTTTTCTTTATAACGCTTAGAGGTATTTCCATTCTTTAACCTCTCTCAAACTTCCCCCACACTCACCAAGACATATTACACACATATGTACTATTTATTTCCCTCCACTGAAAAATGTTCCATAAAAGTGTGAATGTTCAATTTTCTGTTCAATGTAGACTTGCTGGTCAGCATTCATGTGACTGCATTTTATGTAGTACTAGTGTGCATTATTCATTCTGTATTTAGTTAGCAAATATTTATTATTTCCTTTGGGCAGGAAATGTTTTTCGCAGATAAAATTACAAATAAAATGTTCAAGTAGTTTACAGTCTAATGAGTTTGTTAGCATTTCATTCACATACATTACATGGAAATGTTTTGAAGAGGTTTTGATGTGTTATTTAAAGCTAGGTTGTATGATCCTTGATCTGCTGTGGTAATATTTTACTTCATTTGTTTCCTTGTGGCAAAATCTAGAGGACTGGATTGTAACAGAATTGGAAATGAAGTTATCTAAAGATAAGTTGTGGTTAGACTTATGGTTTCTAAAAAAACAGTGCTAAATAAGGAACACCTTTCTGTTGTATGCAGGAAGGCAATTTTTTCAGTTTGAACTTTAGGTCCTCAGTTCTAATGAGGAAATTGCTTCTTAGAAGAAGCATTCCATCCCATTGCTTTATCTTCACAAAATAATGGTTTTGGCTTGAAAACGAAAACATCAAAGAAAACTTGTTTTCAAATTAGAAAAGAGGGAATATAAGTGGTATCTTTGACTTTGTTTTCCATAACATCCACCTGGCATATTTGTGAGTAGCAAAGATTCATCCAGCATCTTTCCTGATTCTTAGGATCAAACAGGTTTGGGGTAATATTATGTTGGATAATTGCAGTAAAAGTGATGGGAGAGATCTAACTGTCTTCAGTGTTTTATTGAATTTATAAACTTGAAATACATTTTTAAAAGGATAAATCATACATATTAAGATATAATTGATTTTCATATATGAGAAACCCACAACACTGAATACTACCTTTTTAGACGTCAAATGTCTGTATAACTCAAGTACTTCGAATGTAAAAATTTAGCCCTTGTCCTCAATCCATTTATAGAAGTAACCATGAACTCCTTTATTATGCTTTCTGGACTCACAGATCTTTTGTAACTATGTTCCTTTTTTAATTATGTCAATACATCTTTGGGAGCATTTTTAACTCTGTCATATCAAATGCCTATACACTCATAATAACACCCATTTCCACTTAGTAAAATTTCTATGCTAATATTAATACATCTCATTGCATTTTTGAGTATGAAATAATACAAAATATTGAAATATGGGGAAATGATTCACTAAGTAATAAAATTTTGTAATATAATCCAAATCACTGCTTCTTTGATATCCCAGGAGACATTCATTCTGTTATTTATACTATGTACAGTAATGACTCTTCCTAATGTGTATGCTAATGTATCCAGATTGCTGATATATTCTTTTTCAGAAAGATACTAACATGGAAAGCCATTGGCAGTCAATGTCTAGTATCTATTCCAGACCTTAAAACCCATGGCATAATTTTTTCTAGTTTTCTTAACTTTCTTATGTTACTTCCCAAAGAAATTTCCTGAACTTGAATTCTTATTTATAATCTGTTCCTTGGGGAAACCCAGTCTAAGACAATTGATCCAACGATTGGATTATATATTTTTTTTACCAAGAACATGTATGGGTAAAACATCATTGTATACGTAATGATCACATTCGTCATGGTTATTTTGTAACTGTACATGCTGTATCTTGGTTTTACTGCACTTCCCCATCCCTCCCTTCTGTTCACCCCTTCCCTATTTACAGCAGTTTATTTATATTTTTCCACTTTTTCCCTTTCCCCTTTCATTCCTTTTTCCCTTCCTTCTTTTCCCTTTTCTCCCTTTCTAGTTCTCCTATCTTTTGAATATTATCTTCCTTTTATATAATATCTATTACACCTCTTTGTCCTTATTTACATTTAGGGTTTCTCATATCAGAGAAATAATTTGATGTGTACTCATTAGTGTCTGATTTATTTCACTTAAGAGTATGTTCTCAAGGAACATCCATTTACCTACAAATGTCTCTAGTTTATCTTTTTTATGGCAGAGTAGTACTCGATTATGGAGAAAAACCACATCTTCTTTAGCCATTCATTAGTTGTTGGGCATTTAGGTTGCTTCCAAGACTTAGCTATTACAAATTGTGTTTCTATGAACATGGTTGTGCATGTATTGCTGTGGTATGATGATGTTAAAAAATGAAAGGGGTAAAGTCACAACTAA
>PVJO010035248.1:0-10107 GCA_004026905.1 Hystrix cristata | reverse complement strand
AGCCCCTATCTCCAAGTACAATCACATTTAGAACTTCAGCATGTGAATTCAGTGTCAGGGCACAATTCAGTGCACAGCGTTGGCCATTACAAAAATACAAAGGGAGAGTAGATTTCAGCAGAAGACATCTCAAAAATGCATGCACAGTTGTGTCTACTTTGTTGTTTTGTTTTGTTTTTTTTGTTTTTTTTTTTGGTGCTGGGGATCGAACTCAGGACCTTGTGCTTGCAAGGCAAGCACTCTACCCACTGAGCTAAATCCCCAGCCCCTGTGGATTTTTTTTTAAAGCAGAAATTGAAATTTTCATCAATTTTATCATACACACATGGCAAAGAGATTACATGTTATTCCTCCCATCATCTCCTGTTAGCGATAGCAACTGCTATTTCTAGACTGTTGTAGAAGTGGATTTATATAACAAAGGGCACAGCATTATCTCGTTTACTAATATGAATGTGTCCATAGTTATTTTTTCAACTAGGGGCACAGCCACAGTAGACACAACTTCTGGCTTTGTGGCTTCTGCTACAAGTATAAGTGGATTCCTTCCTCCTTTCCTACAGTCTGGGTTACACTATTGTGTGTGCCAGCTGCCTATAATGGTCAGCAGTCCTGGACAATGACTGGTACCAACCCATTCTGAGCCATGAATTATATATAAAAAACTGAAGCAAAATTAAAGCAATTATAAATAGGAAAACATTTGACACCATACTAATATAACTTTTTTTCCACTGACTGTTATATACTGAATATACAGGATAATAACAATCTAGTACGAAAAATTCATGCTAGACAACCTTAAGTAATACGGGCATATCTGATAACATGTCTGCCCTTGTAAAACGGGACCTTTTCATTTATGTCCACAAGGAACCATTATCTCCAGCACCTTCAATGTTTGGGGAGGACTGATCTATTACCGTCTCTTCAGGAAAGTAATTTCCATGATGTGTGTAAATTTTAGAGGTTTATATTCAAAGGTTTATATTCATGATGCCCATTTTTATGAGTTCTAGAAAGCTTGTCTTTAATCCTAGTACTCTTATTTTGTAGTTATCAATAACCTTCGTTTTGAATTATCTGTATAAGACTGTTATTATAATCTTGATAGCTAATATTTATTATTTGCTATATTCCGTATCCTATGTAAAGTACTTCTAGTACTGTAACATATAGGTCTCACACCTGGACATTTTATTTAAGCAAAAGGCACCAGAGGCATGGAGCAGTTCATTGGTGTGTCCATAGTCATGTAATTATTAATGGAAAGAAATGGATTTCCAACTGAGCAACCTGGTTTGTGTCCACTCTCATGACCACCACACAATACTACTTCCTGTTCTTGGTGTTTGCATTAGTTCCTGTGGATTTTTCATTCAGTTCTTTCCTTCTTTCCTTTATTCATTATTCAGTTCTTCATTAACTCCTCTAACAAGTATATATAATCTATCTATGATTTCCTAGGCAATAACCACCAGACAGGAAGGAGCTCTGAAAGAGCAAAAAATGCCCTAAAAAATAACTTCATTTTTCAACTCAAGAATTTTGAGCTTCTTTACAACCTAGAGTCACTGCCACTTTCATTCTCATAAAATTCTGAGACATGTTTTGTATCTGCTTGTTTGCTTTTGATGTTATAGCTCCTAATTTAGAAAAATTTGTGTTGGGTATACTACTTAGAATATAAACGTCATTAGTTGAAATGTTGACTCGGAAGTAAAATAAGTCGCAGTAACCATCTCCTATGTGGTGCTAAATTCAAAATGGAGAGCACACTTTCAAGGAATGACTGTCCACGCCAGTGGCAGGGTTCTCCTCTGACTCGTTGTTCTCTGAGAGTTTGATTGTAGGCGCGTCTTCTGGTATTGTTTCAACTGCTGCTTTGTAAATTTGTGCTAGATGTTATGTCTGATTTCTTGAAGTTGTGTTTAAGTTTCTAGCTTTATTTTCAAATTCTTAAGAAAAAAATAACTTGATCCAAATAATTCCGTCAAAGGATTTTCCAGGCACCGTGCTATTTTTCCATTACAATGTGCTTGAAACTCATTGAAGATATAATGATTTCAAAAATAGCTGTGACATAATTCTTAACTGTTTTGAATTTTAAGCCAGAGTTTTTTTTTTTTTTTAATGAACCTTCAACAATAATAGGCTCTCCTCTTTTATGTAAGGGAAACATAATTAGTACTTCCAAGGCAACTGGCAAGCTGGATCTGGAAATAAAAGAAAATGGTTTGCTTTATAATATTCTGAAAGAAAAATAACCCTTAGTGAAAATGAATAAAGAAAAACCAGTGGAGCCACCCTAAAAGGCCAATTATCATGCTTCAGCCCCAAAATATTTATTAATACTTTCTTTCTGTTTCTCTTCTCCACCTCCTCTTTCCTTTACCATAAGTTTATAACTCTTTTTCTTATTCCTCTTTGACTCTCCTCCCCCACAGGAAGTACAAATGATTTAGATCCTATGATTTTCCAGCTGTACCACACTCTGAATATTTTTCTCTAAATATGCTATTCTTTCTAAAGCAATTTGCACCACATCCTTCTCTCACTTCTTAGGAAAAATTCCACCATATATTATTTAGTCAGTGTTCCATAAGTACACTGTTTAAAAGAAAATCTATTAATTTCCTTAGACTTTTGTGGCTGAACACCCATAATTGAGAAAATCTCCCAGAATCTCTCCTACAATGAGAACACAAGTTTTTTTCCCTTTTGGAGTCTTAGCAATAACTGTTTCAGTTTCTCAAATAAAATTACTATCATTTTGGGCATCACTTGACTCCTACCGTATATATTGGGTATTCTTTTTCTCTTTTTATGTCTTGGAATTGAAAAGTATCTAATTTTTTTCTTCTCTTTGGTGGTCCTGGGACTGGAGCCTAGGGCCTCATGAATGCTAGACAAGGTATCTATCTGAAATGCCGTCTGATGTTAACCGTCATATGGAACGTGAGAATCCTGCAGAAGAGCAAACACACAAAGTAGGCCTTCACCTCTACGAGAGCCCCTCTAAATATAGAGAACTTAATTCCTCTCCAAAGCTGTCCATTAGGTACTAATGACATCATTAAAATCACATTGAAATATATTCCCTAAAAATTTGTCCCTTTATTCCTAGCTTTATTCCTTGTACCCAAACAGGAGGAACTAATTCTTCCTCCACACAGGTATGGAAGAGTTTTATATTGCCACTTCACTTCTCGGTCTTTTAAAATGGTTTACACGTTTTCTGACACTTTACAATAAATTTTTATCACACATTCATTTATCTTCTGTACACAGATTACACATAAAATTCCTTCAGATTCCTTATAATCTTATTTCCTACTTTTAAAAGCCCAGGCAGTTTTATAACAATGACCACCGAATTTATTCAGCCATGAGGAAGAATTATCCTGTCTGTTACCTTTGCAATAAGCCTCTTCATGTTTCAGATGAAACACACCTACATTTCATGGGTAACCCAAATACACAGCATGTGTTCTTTTTAGAAAAATAATTTTGTTTTAAATTTTCTTGTTACTAGGCACTAGAATTTTGTTTTGT
Source organism: Hystrix cristata (assembly GCA_004026905.1). Lineage (NCBI taxonomy): Eukaryota > Metazoa > Chordata > Mammalia > Rodentia > Hystricidae > Hystrix > Hystrix cristata. Next base: position 6,552 of record PVJO010035248.1, on the reverse strand, counting down.
CTTGTAGAATGACAGTGACTTCTGAGTTTGGTGGATTATACCACTACCTTAGTGTTGTAGTCCTGGGCTGAATAGATTTATCTCTTCGCCTTGAATTTGATGGATAAATGATCAAAAGTTGATGGTATGGAAAATTCTCCAATTCTTTCATATATTTCCACACACTGATTTTTATTAAGCCCTTCCGAGGTGGTATATAGAGCCAAATATATTACAGAAATATGATCTTCTTCACCTTTTTCTGCATAATTCCCGAAACTTTGAATCCAAGATCATTTGTCTTTTCTACAGGGTTAGCATTAGTTGTCAAGCTCCTTGTCACATTATAATTTAAGGCTTAAAATCCTACACTTCTTTTTCCCATAAACCTCTGTTTGACCTTTGAAGAAAAACATGTCAGTGAGAGAACTTTACACCTTTTGCAGAGAGTGAGCCCAGGCTTTCATTCCTTAAGGGGAAGTAGAAGATGTGGAAAGAGCTAACAAAAGTGTTGAAGTGAAAGCGAAAGACCACAGACTCCACCAAAATGCATTAAGCAGATCGGGTGCATGTTTGGGCCTCTTTTTGACCTCCGTCCCATAGGAGCACTGCCTTAGACTGCTATTTCCCTAAAGTATGCTATGAAATACTAGTCACATTCCTGTGTTACATTAAAGGCTTTGTAGCCAAATTAGTTTGAGAAATTCTCCGCTTGCATCTCACCTTCTTGTCCATCTTCAACGAACTCCACCATATTAAAAAACTCTGTGATTCCTGCAGTCAAGAAACATTTAATTTTTATTAGTGCTAAAATTTTCAAACTTACTCATTAAATCCTTTCCAGAAAACACCTACACCGGGTGTGCAGTGGAGCATTCTCCAGGGTGTGCAGTGCGTTACATCTCTCATTTTTATTCCAAAATTAATATCTTCTGGGAAGGTCATCAAATGGATTTAGATAATATGGGTAGAAACTGTGCAATAGTTTGAATAAACATTAGTTGTAATGTCTTGAGTTATTATTTTGGTAGGTTTATGAAATTGCTGTTTTTATTCAAATATCAGTAATAAAATAATACTGAAGATAGTATAAATATGTAGAAATTATCTGAATGAGAACAGGACTTTAAAGGACATTTATTGGTTATACCAATTTCAGATAAGAACTAAGAACTATAATCCTTACACCAAGACACAGCTCCCACGTTGAAAAGATCTATGCCTATAGAGCTTCATTTATTCTTCATACCCATCCTTGAGAGGTAGTTCAGGCACTTTTTACATGATTTTAGGAGAACTCTGGGACTCAGAGGTGGCAAGACGATTTCCAATATTCTACAACTTGTGAATTGCAAAGTTAGATTTATAGCTACATATGATGTCCTCCAGTCCAAATCTTTGTACCTGTTTACTCATTCCCTTCTGGTTCTCAGTCCCAGGTACACACCTGAACCCCATAGTAATCTTTTGAAAGTTATAGATACCCAGGCCTCAATCAACTCTGAATAATCGAGTCAGAAATTCTGAGGTAGGAGGCATCGTTCATTTTTCTATTTCTCAAATGATTCTCTTGTGCAGATTGCTTAAGAACCACAGTCTACTGAACCACAGCCTAGCCCGTCCCTCTGCTATTCCTGCTTCTCCTGAGGAAGACTCTGGGGGTAATTGTCGTTCCATCGAGCAAGCAGAGTGTCCATTAGCAGTCTCCTGCAATGTTGGAAGACATTTAGAACAGTTCACCCTTCAACTCAGTTGCCTGTACTTAGAGTGACTTTTGAAAGATCAGAGAAAAATAAGGATAATTATTTCTTGGACTTCCTTCTATACCTTTGAAATATAATATGTTGGTTACAATTTGATCCAACTGCACGGACACATTTTATTTAAAGATTAAAACCTTCTCTTGATTCCTGTTTTACTTTGCTTATATTCAGTATAATAATCATGTTTCTATAATTTGCTCTTCAAATACTGTATGTCATTTAAAAAATATTTTAATAGTATATCCTGTTAGTAGAATACACACGTATTTTTGTGTGTATTTCAAAGTATGAGTGTTGTTAGTATATACCATATTAATATATTACATTTTAAAACATACACAAGATATAGAAAGATCAACATAATAGCAAATAATAGGAGCTCAGATTTTTTTCTTCCTATTCCCAGCGTATTGCCCTGGGATCCATATTGTGCTGTACATTTTTTGCACAGCTGCTATGAAAGAAGTTACGGTCAACCAGAATATCACTCTAGCTTCCTCTCTCTCTTTATTGGGAATAAAAGGTTAAGAAATGCATTAACGATTAATGGAAAAAGAAAAATTCATGCTATTGAAGCTTCGATTGTATCTGATCAGCTGATGTGATGCAGTGTTCACTTCTGTACCAGCTTTTCAGCTGTCCCATACCTAGCACAGAGTGAGTATTCATCAAATGTGTGTTGTTATTTGAATGACCTTCAGTCCTATTCCTTGCCTCTCTGACTGAACACAAATGTAAAACAGAAAACAGATGCCTCATTCTTTCTATGAAATGGCAGATCTTGATTGCTTCTCCTTCGGTGTGGCACAATCTTTCTTTTCAAACTTATGTAGCTTATTTCAACATTTATTAAACGCCAGGTATTTACAACCCATCAGGGGAAATACAGGCTAGTCCCTGCCCTTGAGAAGATCAGTCCTGGAAAAAAGAAGGGGCCCTGCAAGAGTTAAGTGTTGTAGAAGGAAAGGGGTGATCATTTTAACAGAAAAGCCCTAAACAGGAAGCACTTATTTCTAGCAACAGGATCAACAGTAGCTCAGTATTTGATCATGGTTGTATCTTTTCTAGTTGTGTGCTGTTTTATATTATAGAGAGATTTGTCAAGTTCATGCTATCATTCCTTTCTCAGAAACACAAATAAATCAACAAAGACAGTATGATCTCCATTTTACAGATAGTAACATGAATTCTTAGTAAATATTTTAATTGATCCAAAATTGTGAGACTAAGTACCTAAACCAGATCTGAGTCTACATTCAAAATCACTCTCATAGTATCAAGTTGCGTTCTTTGCTAGAAACATTAAGGTTTAACATATGGCTATTGTTTCCATTAAATTCTAATAAATTTTAATCTAGTCACTATACATGGAAGTTAACTTACCTTCTTTCTCATTCTGGTTTTTGTTCCTAATGAGATTGTCTCTCATAATTAGACCACTGTGCTTAGCTTCTTTTCTTCCTTATTTATAGTTTTTTTTCTTGTTCGAATAAAATTAATTTTATTCTAACCATAGCTTATTCCTTTTTCTTATTGTTTATTGCTTATATCTTATTTTTGTTCTAACCATGTTTATTGCTGAAAAGATTAAAAACAAGAAAATATTGATTATCCAAAGAAAACCATTGTCAGCATGTTTCCTATTTATTGATAGTTATTATTTATAAAATAAATGTTATTATTTATAACAGTTCATTTTGACATCCTGCAGAGATTTTTGTTCTTGGTTTATGCTTATTTTCACATCATTGATAGTTCCACAATCGTTGATCTCTTTTAGATTTATCTTACAATCTAATAATCAACAATTTTGCCTCCATTTTAAAAGTTAACATTAGCATTTATGGTTTTCTTTCCAGTGACTTTAGAGTTCCACATTTCTGTGCACTGTGCCTGAGGTAACCTCAGTATCCCTATTCAACTCCCAGTTTGTTCCACCGTACTGACATTCTTGCATGAATATGAGAAGGTCAAGTACCTCACTGTCTATACACTTCCTGTTTCTCTTCATTACCCCCTTCGCTGGCCCCACACCTCCCACCCTTGCATTATTACATACATGTGTGCTTACACTCATTTGCATTTCCACAGAATTGCCCAGATCCCATTCGTGCAAGTCTCCTGTCACCTCTTTCTCCAGCTGTTTTGCCCTCCTCTGCACAGTGCACACATCCCGTGCTCCCTCTTCTGTTTAAAAGAATGAGTTATCTCACCTCCAGCCTCTTTCTTGGCCTCAGTAGCCTTTTCTGTTACAACTATATGGCCAGGCTTTATGTATATATCTTCTTAGGTGTAATGCACCCCACAGAGAATACTTTACTCAAATGCACATCATTTTTCCCCTGAAACTAGGACATTTGTTCAGTGTTCACCATTGTAGGCAGATACTTGATGCAGAATTAAAAAAAAAAAAAAAACAATGAAAAACAATGACAAGACCAACTAGCCAATCAGTGTAATGTCCCTTCTCTCTGTACAGAATCATCTCCAGCTGCAGGTCCATTTTCTTGAGAGTTCATAGGATAATCCACACACATAATTAACCCAAACAAACCCACTTTTGTAAAAAACATTTTGAAGACTTCAGCACAAAAGAGCACTTTTTGGTCCAGATCCCATACTATTCTGATTTTTTTTTTTTAAAGACCACACAGAAGCCTCATCAGCAGTATCCTAATTAAACTCATCAGTTCACAGATGTTTACAGGAAAATGATCAGCAAAAATTTTTGCCAAGAAATCCTGTTTCCTGAGAAGAGGGATGGATGATAACAATAGTAATAATGACAAGAACTAATATTAATAAATACTGTAATGTGCCTGCCACTTTACATAGACCAACACACTCAAATCAATAATCTTCGAGGTAGTGACTGTTAGCTTCCCTACTTTATAGAGGTCACATCTGAAGCATGAAAGGTTTAAGTAGGATTCCCAGGGTCACAGAGTGAAGCTCTTTCTTCCTTTTTTTTTTTTTTTTTTGGTGCCAGGGATTGAACTCAGGGCCTTGTGCTTACAAGGCAAGCACGCTAACCACTGAGATAAATCCCCAGTCCAAAAACATGTGCTCTTACACACTACATGCTGTTGCCAAGGTCATCGTACTACTTGTCTCATGACCAAAATCTTTGTAAACTTTTCAGTTCTTCAGTCACCAAATAGAAACCTCTGAATTACCACTAAATGTCACTATTACATCTAATAGCCTCTTTTCCCACTTTTCACCTTTGTCCTTTCCTTAATGTGTACATTCTAGTCTCAAAGTTCTCCTGGACAGTCTGTTAGCAAAATCTGTCTTTGAAAATACACCTAACGGTTCTATTTTCTGTATTATTTTCCTGCCTACCTTAAAAATGGCAAAAGGTACAATTCATTAAGCACCGGCTGCATCTGTCTTTCACAGATACTCTAATGAGCTGTGTACTTTCTACAGTCTGGGAGGGCAGACAGTGAGCCTCTTCAGAAACGGAGCTTTGTGCTACCGTTTAACCCAGTTACTTTCTAGCGATCTTTGCCTGTGGACTTGTCACCTTTATGTTATCCCACCATATTCCATTTCTCTTCTCCTTTCCTTTTTTTTTTTTCAGTGTAAGTGTTTCTGGGACCATGATCACAGCTTCCAGAGCTTCCTTAAGCAATCAGTTTCTGAGCAAAAACACCCCACTCCCTTAAATATTTTAAACCATTCTACATTATAATCACTTGTACACTGTCATTGTTTAGGCACAACTGCCCCGCCTTAAAATAAGTGATTAATCAAAGATATAAGGAAGGTTTTGAAAGGACGGTGATATATATTAAGCTGTTTTCCATTTTACTTATGTATTTGTTTTGCCTGTGGACATTTTTCAGGATGATGCAATATAGTATCACCCCTGGGTTAAGCAAGAAATATAATGATTAGTAAGGCTTTTATAATCCTTTGGAATTTATGTTACTTTCACATGTGCACTTGGAAGGAGAGCCTATTCTCATAAACAGAGGAAGAAAAGATGGTGTAAGCCCCAGATTTAAAATGAATGAGCACTCAAGGACAGTCTCATTTTCACCTTCCAGAAGGTCTGTCTTCTAGCTCATGGCTTTGCCATTTGAAGGTTGTGTGACATCCATAAGTTCAACTCTTTAAGCACCAGTATTTCTCATCTGTAGAGTGGACCTAATTATTAGTGTCTCCCTCATGAGGCTATAGAGAAGACACATCATATGATTTATGTTAAAATATATGACAGCACCCCCCAAATACATGACATATTACATGTCAGTTCTATTATTTCTATTTCTCTTGTATTAAGGACTGCAGTACTATGTAACTATGCACCCCACACCTGTAGTCCCTCTGCATGCTCCCTTTCTGCATGGATCTGTTTGCTTACTCGTTCATCTCGCAGTGTGGGTTAGAGTGTGTCCTGTCAGAATGTGGGTTTCATGGGAGCAGGGGACCTGACCTTGCTTATCTGGAGGAAGCTGTATAGATGAGGATTTAGAGTGTGGTCTCTGGAGCCAAACTTTCTGCCTTCGAATATCGCCTTTACCACTGACTAGTTCAGTGGCTTTGGGCAAGTTTCTTAGTCTCTCATACACATACTTCACTCACCTGTAAAATGAATGTTATTATATTATCTATCTTATAGGCTACTGTGACATTGGACTATATTAATATGTGTAAGATATTTTAAAACACTTTCTGACTTTTTTTGGCAGTACTAGGGATTGAACTCAGGGCCTTCATGGTGAGCCATATTCCCAGTCATTTTTTAAAATGTTACATTTTGAGATGGGCTATCACCAAATTGTTAATATGTACAGGCTGG
>PVJO010035247.1:0-10109 GCA_004026905.1 Hystrix cristata | reverse complement strand
CATTTGTTATTATTTGATTTATTGATGATAGCCATTCTTTCTACAGAAACACTTAATCTTTTAGAATGTAAAATAAGTAAAAATCTTAGCAACGTAGGTGCAGGGAAGGACTTTCTAAACAGAACCCCAGTTGCCTTTTTGCCTCTTTGGTGACTTTTAGCTTGAAGTTCACACTGTCTGAGAATAAAATTGCTACCCTTTCTTGCTTTCAGAGTCTGGTGTGTGGACTGTTGTTTTCCATCCTTATTTTTTAGTCTATGAACTTTGGGGGGAGGTGTCTCTTACATGCAATAAACCATTGAGAGTTTTTTCACCAATTTCACAATCTGTGTCTTTGAATTGGAGTTGAGGCTATTTACACTGAGCGTTATTACTGAAAGGTATGAACTTATTCCTGTCATTGTGTTCTTTCTCTATTGTTGACTCCTTGATTGAGTCCATCTTGCTTGATGTATTCACTCTGACTTTTTGGGTTTGCTTCGTCATCTCTGCCTAGAATCTTCTTTAGTATTTGTGGAGTGCTCGTTTGGTGTTCATGAATTTCCTAAGGTGTTCTTTGTCATGGAATGTCCTTATTTCTCCACCAATTTTAAAAGATAGTTTTAGGATATATATTATTAATAGGATATATTATTATGGGTTGGAAGCCGTTCTCTTTTAGGGCTTAATATGCTTCACTCTAAGCTCTCCTGGCCGTTAAAGTTTGTGTTGAAACCTCTGCTATAACCCTAATGGGCTTACCTTCATCAGCGACTTTTGGCTTCTGTCTGACATTTTTTTAAGATTCTGTTCTTTTCTTGTGTTGAACTTACAGGATTTTGATTACGGTGTGTCTTGGGGAGCTTCCTTTTTTCTTTGCAGTTATTTGGCATTCTGTAAGCCTCACTTTCCTGTATATTGAATTCTTTCCCTGTAATTGGAAAATTTTCTGTTATGATTTCTGTACGCAGATTTTTTATTCCATGTGTTCTCTCCTCTACTTTCTAACTTGAATTAGTCTTATGTTAGTCTTGTTAGTGTCATCTGGCCGTTGAATAAATTTTCCTTCCTATTTTATTGTTTCTGAGATTTCTGAGTATATCTTCATGTGATTCCATTTTTTCCCCTCAGTTTCTGAAATCTTTTGCTCACATTCATTTCTGCAGTTCATGTATTCATTAGAATTCTTTGTTTCTGGGATTTCTATTTCGTACCTTTTCATGGAGTCTATTTCTTTGGGAAATTTGTCACTCCTATTTCAAACAGTTTTGGTCACCTCTTTCAGTTTTTTAGTTGATTCTGCCATAACCATGTTGGTCAGTTTGTAAGCTTCACTATCTTTTGAGTTATATTATCTTTTATCTCGCTGAGTTTCTTTGCTTCCTCTTAAATCGTGTCTTGTCCCTCGGCTATTTGGTGTTTCACCTCTTCTCCATCGGTGCCCTTTGGATCTGCTTTGGGAAAGTTTGGGAGGCATTTTGTGCCTTGCTTTTCATGTTTCCTCAATCAATTTGGGATGATGCAAATGTGGTGTAGTTTGCCCAACAACTGGTTCTTGTGTTCTCCATCACCTTTCTCCAAAGTTCTCATACTCTCTTGCTTCCTTTACTGCCTGGCAAATACTGCATTTCTCTCCTTGTCTCCCCTCCATTTTCCTGGCCTAGTACTGTGTGTGGCCAGAAGACCTCCTATCGGGGTGTTATTCATTGTCTCTACTCAGTCCTCCCCGTGAAACCTAGTGCTGCCTGCAGGCTCAGCAGAAGCCCCGCTTTGCCAGCACAAGGCAGTGGTCGGACTTCGCACCGTCTGGGGCCTTTCCACTCAAGGGTAAGTAAAAGGAGTGTTCTGCTCTATTCTGGCTGACGGGTGCCATCTCTGTCTCTCCTCTCACGGAGCTCCCCCACTCTACATACTTGTCTGAGGCCCAGTTTTTCCTGCCTTCCAGAGTCCCTTGCTAGGAAGTGATGCCCCTCCCAGCCTGCGTGGCGTAAACCCCCTGGTGAATGTTGATAGCATGCTGAATGTCCCACATGCATAGCATTCCCTTTGTGTGTGAGGGGAATACACAACTTACTTTTATCTGTATCAGGCAAGCTTTCTCTCTCTCAACAGCCCCATCATTCATAGGCCCTGTAGCTCCATTGTTCTCAGGACACTGGTGCTGGACACTTTGTCCTGTCCTATTTTTCTGCTTTGGCTTCTCTGAATCTTTTCGGCTTCTCTTCTTGCGAGTGTCTCACTCACTGAGCCCAGGAGGGAGGTTAGAGTGTTGTGATTCTATTCCATCAGGCAGCCCTTTAGGGAAGGGCCAGCTCCCTCCCTCCATCCAGTCTGCTCCCAAGATGGCCTGTATGTTGGGTGTGAGGTGGGGTGCCATGATACAAGGGTGGTCCAGTTTCCCTTCACACACCCGCTAGACACTGTTTTTGCTACGGGTAGATTCTGTTTTCATTTATCGCCCCTTATCAGAGAACCCCTTGCTCCTGCCACAGAGAACCTACTTTTCTGTCACCCCAAAGGCAGCTCTCTTCCCTTCTCTGCACCTATTTTTCAAGACTCTTATAGTCATATGATATATAGTAAATCACTTTAATTCTTTTAGGTATATATAAGAATAATCCTTGAAGCCGACTAAGTTCCAAATATGAAATAGTCAGAATTTCTTTTCCTAAGGTGAATGCTTGTTAATATTTCCATTTATAGTTTCCGACATATAAAGCTACATTAGCACTATAGATGTAAAGTAGTTTTAACCTGGTTTTCACAAACATTTTATAGTCCTTTATAATCTCTTCTTAGTATCTTGAGTGAGATTTAAGTATTCATATCTTTGAATTTTGAACTTTGAAATTTTAAAACTTTTGGCTATACTTTAATCCTGATTTTTCTCTCTACAACTGCTCTATTCTTTATAATACTCTAATATTAAGAAAAGTACAGAGAATCAGGGTGGAACAATGAGAAACATAAAAGACAAAATGTGTAAATTGGGGACCTTTCTAATAGGAATACTTTAGGAGACTGAGAAAATGTAATTTCAACTTGATCCTACAATCCCTTTGACCATTATTCAAGAAACATATGATAATTAACTTTAATTCTATGTGTTTGAGAAATTACTGCCATAAGTCTTTTCTCATTGAATAATCAGAAAACTGTGCTTCTGTACATGCCTTTAATGTCTTTATTTACAAAGGTTAAAATATATCAGAAGTTGCAAAAGTAGAAAAATAAACAGAAATTCTCATGAGAGCCTAAGGAAGAGTGAAAATTGCGAAGTAATGGAAATGATATTCCTTTCAAAAGAGTAACTCTGGAGCCAAGCAACATTGAAATAAGGCTAGGAACACATGTATCTCTTCTAATTCAGGGAAAGATTATTTAAAATAGAAGTTTAACTGAATTATATCATGCAAAAAATCTACAGTATGAGGATAAAATCAAATCTGATCTAGTAAGCTCAAAATATGTATGTATTTGAATATACTGTTATATATTCCCAGTGGCAAGCCTATGCAAGCCTACATTATATAATCACTTCCCAAAAAAGAGAGAGGACAATGACACTGCTGACAACAGAGGACATGTATTGAGAGTTCACGTTAAGTTCTACCAAATCATGATTCCTGGTCAAAATTCTGTAACAGAACAAAAGTGTATAGTTAGAGATCTAGAGCCTTGTTTGTTACAAATTTACTAATGTGCATCTAGGACCTCAGATGTGCTTTCGTACCATCAAAATCAAATATGTAATGTCATCATAACATCATGTAAGACATGAAAGTACGGACAGCATCCTGTCTTAGGTAGTTCATTAAAAGAATGTGAATAGTTGCTGGATATTTTATGCAATCTCATAGAAATAAAAATTTGCGATCATATTTCATATCTCTCAGCTTAATGAATAGCTTGAGTTTATGAGGTGTTCTGCTTTATAAAAATGTTCCTGTGTACAGTGACCTATTTTTACAAAGAAGGGATTTCTTATTACTACAAATCCAATACAATACGGAAATAAAAGTGGAGGTCATAAAAACTTGAAACTGTTGTATATCACTTTAATTTAAAATGTTCATGTATATCAAAACTGCCTTCTATTCATTAAGATCATAAGCAAATATTTTCATTTTGGACTTATAAAAATAGAATAAATTAAAAGGTGAGAGAGAGAGAGAGACAGAGAGAGAGAGAAAGATACTGGGGATTGAACCCCAGGCCTTTACACTGAGCTACATTTCTACCCCTTTCTATTTTTCCTTTTGAGTTAGGATCTCACTAAGTTGCCCAGATGAGACTTGAATTTTCAGTCCTCCTGCCTCAGCCTCCCACATACTGGAATTACAGGCCAATGAATAGTACTTTATTTGCTTTAAAATTGAGATTCCAAGTACCCTATCATTTTTATCATAGAGTTTTGGGGAAAATATTTGAAAACTAGAGTTGTAGAAGAAGAATGCAGACTATAATTCAGAGCCTTGGGTTTAATCACATGTTCAGTACCTTTTAGACTTTGTGCAAATTATTTAATCTTTGTGAGCTAACTTTTCCCATAGAGAAAATGGAGGAGATAATTGCCTTGAAGTGTTTAATGTGGATTCAAAGGGATAATGGTATCCTGCAAGAAAAAGCCCTCAGCATAGTCAGCGACCGTGCTTTATCCTAGGGCTGGAAGAGTCTGAAAGGTTGTCTCATTCATTTCAGGAATGAGAAAAGCGAGTGAACACATAAATGTGCAAATAATATACAGTGTGAGCCACTCACGGAGATTTCTCATCAAAGCATGGAGAGCCGTGAATAGTGAAAGAAACAAAGGTCAAAACCTCATTCTCATGTAATATTAAAAATAGTAGAAATGGTTAACTAAAAGGTGATTATATTTAATATGATGTAGACGTGTATAGTTAAAATATTTGAAGACGTGTGAATCATCATCCAGGGTTTAGCTTTCCTGTAGTTCTATCCACTCAGATATTTAAAAAAGGAGTTGTGAGTGGCATAGCATTATTTACATATGTTTTATTTGCAAATATATTGCTCATGAAAATACAGATTATCTGTGTTTATAGCTATATACAGCTATTAGTACATATTTATAACTATATATTTTTGGAAGAATATATTCCTATGTTTCTTTTTATTAAACAAACAGCCTCCCAATAATATAAAGTAACAAATTTTTGTATTAACTATCTTAACAATGACTCTCACCTGGCATACTCAAAATGCCATATGTTTTGCCATTCAAAAACTTACTGCTATTACAGAAAATGTTAAATGGAAGTGCACAGTGAACATAAAACGAACCGTAAGAATTTATACATACGCTTTTACAATCTCTTCTTTCACTATATTTTTGCAGTTTTGAAATACTTTCTTTCTTTTATAAAAGGAAATTCCAATATGTTTATAAAGACGTCACATCCCTAAAAAACTAGAGGTTGAAATTTGAACCAGATGGGAACTTTTCAGTAGAAAGCTTTTCAGTATCATTAAAATGGGCGACGTTTCCCACCATTTGGAGGAAATCCTAAATATTTTCTACAGGCAGAACCACCATAGAAATGCTAAAATGGGAAGTAAAAAAGGACTCCATTGACAAATACAAAAGTATCGCTTCCCATTTTTTAAAGTAGAATGACACAGCCCCAAATTCTTTGGTTTAAATTTGATTTTATCAGTTTCTGTCAGTAAAGGATATGGTGCATTTGTTTTGCACTCAAAAGTCGGATTGTATTTCATACCCTGTGACGGAAGCAGGGAAGCGGAGTGCTGAGAACACTCTCAGAAATTAGAGGCCCTGGTTTTCACTACTTTCGGTCTGAATGATTTTTAGTGAAATTTCTAAACATTTCTGAGCTTCTGTTTCTTTGTACCTAAGATATTAAAACTCCATAGGGACTTAAAGGTCCAGCCAAGACAGAGTACAGGAACCAACCAGATTTACTGTTTGCCTATAACAATTGAATAAAACGCAGGCAAAAATTTGTGAAATAGTAGTTCTCAGATGCTGAGTATTGTGTAATTTAAAAAAAAAAAAAGACTCCTCCTATAAGGGAAGAGAACAAGAAGAAGGAAAAAAAAAAAAAAAAAGAACAAGGTAAACCCCGTGACTGCCCCCAGATTAGATTACTGCCTGGAGAAAGTTTCTAGGTCTCAGCTGGGTCCCAGCATAACACAAAGGATGTTGGGGTGAGGATCCAGAGTGGGCAAAGCAGCTTCGGTTTATAAGATGGAGTACAGGGTGGGTGAGAGGGGCAGAGAGAACCATGGAGAGCATGCCTTCTGGTCCTTAGCTGAGTCAGGACTGGCACATGACAGGAAAAATCTGTCTGAAGAGCTATAGAACACAATCCCAGGCACTCAAAAGGCCTAGTACTTTGTGTTCCACCAATTGGAATTAGCAAACTACTGTCCATGGGCCCACAACCTCTTTTCGTATATGAAGTTTTACTGGAACACAGCTTCACCCATTCATTTTTATGTTGCCTAAGTTTGTCCTCATACCACAACAGCAGATTTCAACATTTTTAACAGAATTCATATAGCCTGCAAAGTCTAACATCCTTACTACCTGGCTGTACGAACCACCTTTCTGTTAAAAATACTCGACATATACAATTTAAAGGAGGAAAGGTTTATTTTTGCTCCTAGTTGCAGAGAGTTTATAAAGTCTATGGTTGGCTGGCTCCAAGGCAGAAACATCTTGTTGGAAAGGCATGGCAGAGAGAGACAGGCAGAGAGGCAGAGAAAGCAGAAAGAAAGTAGGGGACCAGATACAGTGCCTAAAGTCATGACCTTATGACCTACTCCCTTCAAGTAGGCCCCACATCCTAAATTTCCATCACCTCCCAATAACTGTCAAATTATGGTATCATTAATGAATCAATCCGCCTATGGAATTAGAGCCCATGTGATCTAATCACCTTCCAAAATCCCCACTCCCAAACACATGTGACTTTGCGGGGGGAGGGGTCATTTTAAATTGAAACCATAACCCTGCATCTTTACTAAAATTCTAAGGTAGAGTACACAGGAGGGATCACATCCGTAATGAAGCAACATTTGCCAACACCGCTGAAACTAAACCCTTCACTAATGTGCTTTGAATGATACAAATTGGCTCATGTAGTAACCTATGTAATCCTCTGCACAACTCAATGAGAATGTTAACTCTCGTTCACTTTTTACAGATAGGAAGACTAAAACACCACAAGGATATTAAAAATCTCACCTCACCAAGCTGCTAAAATCTGGAATTGGAATTCAAAGCTAGGCAGTCTAAATTTAGAGAGAAGCTTGATATTATTCTGATTCTTGTGGGAATAATAGTATCTCTTAGAATTTACCCCTTTGCTGTGAATGTTAAAATAGCCCCATTAATTACCACTTGGAGATGTTTTACTAAAAGCTAAGTCATAGAATCCTATTATTGACATTAGCTGTCAATTTGTCGTCTCCAGAAGAAAAGAGAGAAAAAGATCTGTGTAGTATTATCTGCCAGGCTTCTAATGTGTCTTATGTCCAAGGGACAGCCTAAGTACCTGGCTGTGCCAAGTCAGAGCTGGAACTCCAATCTCAGAAAGAATTAGGAGTTCCTATTCATGTAATCTCTGCTGGATCATGCTAGGACCTGCAGGGCCCTTCCTTCTGTCTTTTAAGGTCTGGCCCAATTAAAAATGGAGATTAAAGTCTTAAATAAGAAAGGAAGAATGCAAGCCAACTTTATTGTACCTCTAAAGCTTAGGAGGATCAAATCTGTTCCACCACATCAACTTCTTGGGAGAGAGAGCCACAAGAAGATGCCCCAACTCAATTATTTTATAATCCTAGTATTTAATTTTATGTTTAAGTGGTCTTTTTGTGTATGCAGGTCCATTTTGTTCTTCAGTAAGTGCCCTTCTTATAGTAGAGAATGGAACTGGGGGAATTGACAGAAATCAAGTTATGTAGGCCTTTGAATACACAAATCTCTGAGTAATACCTGGAATGGAGTACACCATGCTCTAGGAACTTTCTCTTGTGGTTATCACAGCACTATGAATTGGGTTTCATCTCTTCTACTTTAAAGGGAGATTTAAAAGCACATTTATATGAATCACTTTACATGCTCTTACAATTCTGTAAAAACCTGAATTGCATTCCATTTAATTACTGTGGATTAGGAATTATAAAGGAAAAATAGAGGTTCAGAGGGACAGATTTTATGCTCTATCTGTAAAATTGACTATTTTTTCACTTTGATTTTGTCTTATTATCCCCTGGACTAGAAACAATGTGATTTTCCTGCAGCAAATATGAGGAAGTAGCGTAACAATAACAATGGCGATAAAATGAAAATTTTAAGTATAGACATATTAACCAAAATATTTATTTAGGGATAATATTCATAGTAGCAGAGAGTGTTATGGTGTTATGCCCGTGAGTCTGTTCTGAAAGGTCTAATTTCCCTTCTCATCGACTGGTCGGTGCATAAGCACTTAGACTGGCAACTCGGTAATGCATCATGGATCCTGAGCACTGAAATGCATTTGAATTGCACAATTTCTCATGGATTTATATAAATGAAAGTTTCTCATTCTTTCTCAGGCTTTTGACTAAGATCCAGTGTAATATAAATAGAAGTTTTTAACTTCTACAAAATATAATAGAAATTATACAGATAACAGTTTTGTTCCTTCAGAAATGTTTGAAAGACTATGTATTTAATCTAACGATGACACCACTGCACAGATTATGAAGCTTCCATCTGGCAATTGTCTTTATAGCCACAGAAATAAACCTTTAGGTCTCAAATAGCTACAAAACTTTTGTCTGACTCTGGATTGAATTTGTAGAAATATCTAGAAGTTATACTCACATTTTATGAGTCAGAAAAGGATATATGAGTCAAGCATGAGGTGAGTTCTAATGAATAAAATTATTTGTCTTTGATTTATAACATGAAATTGAGCAAGACACCTACCCTCTCTTGACCTCAGCTTTATCTATCATCTGTAAAATGAAAAGTTTGGATTAAGTGACTTCAAAAATCGGGTTTACAGCCTAATCTTCAGACAATTTTTATTGCATTTTTTTGTGTATTTGGTGTAATGATTCTATTGTATCCTGAGACAAAAATAATACTTAAAACTAATTAAAATGTGAAAAATATCAAAATCTAAGTAAAATATTCTGCTTTTTCTTGATTCAAAACAGTAGAATGTGGTACAAACATAAAGATTATTTAAATTGAGCCTCAAATGACAGCTGTATTACTCAGAAGATTATCTGTTATTCTTGCATATCAAACAAAATATTCAGTCTCTGTAGCAACAGGAATTTTTGCGAAAAAAATGAATAAACTTTCAAATTAATATCTAGATCAACATCTTCGTATAGGACGATATGAGATAATAAGAATCTGACCTGTAATGTTTGGCTCAGAGCAGAAAATAACTTTCTACCCTTACAAATCACAGTACTGTGCAGGTGCAATTAGTTATTGCAGTTGCAATTCATGAATCATACAAAGTCACACTTGTGTTAATTCCTCAATTTTGTGTAGTATTTTCAAACAAGTATAGTTGTCATTGTAGTTTACTTCTGTGTAGTTGCCCTATGTAGATGTCCAGTTGTAAAAATATAGGAAAACATAATCAAAAGGTGCTAGAAACGTGTTCTTGTATAAATGCACCACCTCCTTGGAAGTTCTTTACAAAGCTGATATACAGAATTATATGCAAAGAATTTAAGTCTAGCACATACCCAAACGATGACAGTTCTTAAATTAGTGACATCAGATTTAATGATGATTTAGTGTGGCATCAATATAGGAAATATTTTAGTGGCATCTACAGTACTTACATGCATATAAACCATTAGTGTGGTAATGCCAAATTATTTTTCAACACACTTAAATAAGAAATAAGATTTCTGTCTGTGCAGCAAATATGAGAAATTAGTTGCATAACTAGCTATATCTTAGTATCCTCTAGGAAATAAAACATTCCAATGCATATAATTAGCTGTCCTGGTGTGTTCATATATATAATGAAAATTACATGTATATGCTAGCATAGGTCATTTTGAAATATGGCAAGGGATATTTCTACCTGTATTTTAATGAATAAAAATGCATTTATAAAAGAAGT
>PVJO010035246.1:0-10106 GCA_004026905.1 Hystrix cristata | reverse complement strand
CCCAGAGAGCCCCGGAGCCCTGGCCAGGAAGGAAGAAAGGAGGGCGGGGACCTAAGACTTCTCAGGTCCCAGAATGTTCCCCGATCTGTCTGGACCCCTTTGCCTCCTCCCTTCATCGCACAGCACACCGTGGCCTTCCTGACGTGGCGACTACTCACAGCCTTTACCTTGAGAGATTGTCCTGCCTCTTCCTAAGATGCCCACAGCCGGTCCATTCTGTGTCACTGGAGAGAAGCTGCACCAAGGTGGGCCTGATGGTGTGGGCAGAGGACCCTGTAAGGCAGCAGGGGTAACTGCAGGATGGGGGTGCCCCGGGCCTGTGCCCGCTGCTTGCTGGGCACCGGAGACCTGGGTTTCCTAAAGACAGTGGCAGGAAGGAGGTTAGTTTGGAGAAGGGACGCAGGGCAGTAGATGGCTCCAAATGTCACTCTCGTGGCACACTTAGCAGCCCTCGGCTGGGGTAGGGTGGGGACAGACACCTCCTCTGTCTCCCATGGCCAAACAGCCCCAGTCCTTGGGCTGTACCCTGAAACAGATCAGTTCTACCTCTGCTTATCCTTTCCAGCTGCTGGCACGGTGTTGACCAGACCAGTCCCCTCAAGTGACAAGTGTGGCCCCCGCAGGGGCAGCCCCAGGGGCCCTCAGAGAGGACCTGGCTTCAGAGCTCAATCCCACCCTGGCCCTTACGGAACCTGTGGCCTCAGGTAAGCGGCTTGGACCTCTGGGGCTCAGTGTGTCCGTCTGTAAGAGGAGCAGACGGCTGCTCTGCGGCCCAGCACGGAAGTTTTTCCAAGTGTTGAAACCAGAACTCCCCAAGAATGGAAGTCAGGGGCTCCACGAGACAGCTGCAGCCCAGGTCCAGCATCCACACAGCCAGCCTGCGGAGAGAGCCTCGGTGCCCGCCACGGGTGAGCAGCTAAGGAAGACACAGTGTGAACGTGCAACAGGGTCGTGGTCACTTGCGAAAATGAAGGATGTCCAGCCACATGAGGTGGGGGGAATATTCTTTTCTCCACCCTGGTATGTGGAGAAACCAAGGCATGGAGCAGAGTCCAGATTTAACCCCAGCTCATGAGCTGGACTCTGGGCTCTTTGGCTCTCCTGTTGACCAGGGATACTGGGCATTTGCACTAGCCAGATGCCGCACTGGTAAGTGTGGAAAGAGGGCAGAACTAACTGGCTTCCACCCCTCCACCCACCACTACCCAGGAGCCAACAGTCTTACTCTGCGGCCCATCCTGACGGAAGCAGGAAGGATGGCTGGTGGGGTCTGTCACCTCCAGGGGAGCCTCCTGGAGGAGAGGACAATCCATGCCCTCGGCACCTCCCCCTGTGCACCCCAAAGGAAGCCCTGTCTGTCCCCTGCTTTCTCCCCCCTCTTCCTCCCCTCCCGCAGAGGATTTATGGCTTTAATAATGCAGACTTTCTCTAGCAGCTTCCCTGGCTGTTTAGTCCCCTCTAAAGATCCTTAAAATTAAAACACTAATCAGGGATTTATTTTCTCATCAACCCTGCCCTTCAGGTTATGAGGCCCTGGGGGTTTACACGGCCTGCTGGCCGGTCAGCGGAGGCCCCTCTGGAAGAGGGGGTGGGAGAGGAGAGGTCCCTGCAGAATGGAGAGGAGAAGGAGAGGGTGAGGGACAGAGCAGCCAGAGGGAGGGAGGAAGAGAGACCTGCAGAGAGGGTGCAGGGAGAAGATAGAGGGGCAGCGAGACAGGGAGTGGAGAGACAGAAGGACCGAGGGACAGGGAGACAGAGAGGGGCTGAGATCCAGGCAGAGCCACAAGTGAGGAGGGGAAGGGGCTATCGAGTAGGGACAACGAAGAGACGCAAGAGCAAAGGGCACGCGCACAGGAAGCTGGGAAGGACCAGGAAGGGGATCACTTGCACCACTTTGGGGGGTGAGTTTGGGTCTCGTGGGGCCACCTGCCAGGTCTGTGTGCCCCTCCATACCCAGGCTCCAGGACAGCAGGGTCCTGTCCCGCTGTGTGTCTGCAGGAATGGAGCCGGCTCTGGCTCCAGAGTCCCTGCCTTCAGACCCACAAGGGGCTCAGGAACCCCTGGGCCCTGCCCTCTCCCACTGGGGGACCCCCACATGCTGGGCCTAGCCCCGCCTCCTCCCCTCACTCTGAGAAGACAGCACCTACCTCAGCTGCCAAAAAGGGCTGTTGGCAAGCAGTTTCTCCCAGCCCAGCACCTCTGTTTCCTCCAGGGGTGACCTTCGCGATCAGATGGGCAGCACTGAGCCCCGGGCAAGGGGTCACTGCCGGCCATCACCTGTCCTGGGGCTCCTCATCAGTGGCACAAGGCGTCTGGCTGACTTCTATGGGCTCTTCTTGCCTTGATGGTCTACAGATATACACATTCTTCTTCTATCATCTATCCTTTATTTTGCTCCTAAAACTATTTTTATTTGAGCCAGGCATCATGATACACACCTGTAATCCCAGCACGCAGGAGGCTGAGGCAGGAGGATCACTGTGAGTTCGAGGCCAGCCTGGGCTACATAGTGAGTTCAGTGGCAGCTTGAACTACATAGAGAGACCCTGTCTCAAAATATCTACGTAAATAAATGAACAAATAAATAAATCTTATTTGGGTTTCTCATATGAAATATCATACTTTCCTGTTGAATGCTTACAACCAACTAAGCAATTAAAATTAAAATTCTCTTCATTTCACTATTAAGTCTCCTTGGGAGTCGATTTTGGGACCCAGCAAGGTCACGGTCTTGATCGATCATGTGGCCGACTCCTCTCTTCTGGGGACCTCCAGCAGCCCTGCTCGGGAGCTGGGTGACTCCCTGGAGTTGCGAGGGGTCCTGTCATGTCCTGGTCTACAGTTTTTGGTCTTAGCATTTAGAATGGAGAGATGGAAAGCCTGTGCATTGTGCACTTCTTCCCTTGACAACAAGACAAGGCTGCCCGGGCCCTGCAGGGTTCCCTGGGACACTGGGACCTGCCCTGGGCTCCCAGGAATCACATCAGTGTCACCTTTCAAGGGAGATAAACAGCCCGGTCCCACCTGAGTGGGACGCGAGGCTACAGCAGGTAACTCAGGTGAAGAGTGAGGCGCACATTAGGTATCTGAAAACACCTGCTCCTGGCACACGCAAGCCCAGCGAACCCACATTTGGGGTGTCACGTCACCCACACAAGAGCAGCGGCTCCACCGGGCACGGAGGCAAGCCCAGCCACTTCTGGCTAGGGAGGCCCACTCCCGGCCGCCGGGGCATGTTCTGTGCTGACTCAGCAAGCCGGGCTGACCAGCCTCCCTCTGTGAGTCCCTGCTCCCACCGCGGCCGCTTGTCGCCGGATAGGAAATCAATGTGTTTGTGATCTGAGGCCTCTTGTGTAAGACCAGCAAGGAAGCCGTGCTCTCCTGAGAGCTAGCCCCATCCACGGTCTAACTCGCCGGCCACCTCCCATCCCGGAATTCTCTGAGCACCATTGCTCCTCAGTTCGGGACCAAGGCCCTCCAGGGTCCCTGGACCCTCCTGGGGGTCCCCTTTCACGGGGAATCTGTCACTTGAGAAAAGAAGCTGGGCCGTGTCCTGAAGAGGTTTGGATCTTGAAATCCTCGCCACGTCCCTGGCTCATGCTCCTGTGAGAAACGACATCCAGCCTGTGGGAAAAGACAGATTTGGTAAAGAGGGACAAAACGGTTCTGCTATAATTATGTCTTCATATACTATAGCCATAAATTCGTAGCATCACCTGACCTTGCTAGATGGTGTAACGCAGGATTCGCAGGCAAATTTAATATCGTGGAAGCTAATAGAATTTATGATAATACGGTGCTTATGATCAAACGTATTGGGAGAGAGAATTCAAATCCCTCCGGGTATTCTCCCTAAGAAGGAGAATTGGCCCGAGGAAAATTTAGATTTGATTAATCATAGATTGATTATGGGTCTTAATCTCTCAACAAATGCACACCATTAAACGCAGACAGCTGGAGGTGAGGGAGGCCATAGAATTGTACGGTTATCACCAAAATATGAGCAATGTGAGCTGGGATTATTGGATGGCTCTGCTGTCAGTCTAAAACTGGACCGAGTCCTCTTGGTTGTTTCCAATGTGTGGAATCTGAGTCAATGCTTAATTACCGTTGAGCTGCAGATGATGGTTTTGTTCGTAGGAAGGTATGGCCCCAGGAATGGGGGTGGATGACGTGGTGGAGCTGTTTGCTGAAGTCCCTGGTGGGCTGACTCCAACCGGGGCATAAAACCTACTCCATGGCAGCGTAGCTCTGTAACTAGGGCTGCAGGAGTTTCGGGACAGCATGTACCAGCTTGCCAGCACTGTTTATGGCTAACAGTGAGATTGATGATTTGCACCTGGCCTCCCGGAGACCCCTGAAGGGCGCTGCTGTTGAGGCTGGTTATGTGGCAAGATGTGCCTACGTGACCAGCAGAACATAAATCTCCCTGAGCCGAGAGTCCTCCTGGTCCCAAGGCGTCCCCTGCAAGGCCGGGAGCCTGCGCCTGGGCTCTATGGAGGTCCCTTGGGGGGCAGCCTTCAGCTTGGACACGCAGGCAAACTGCAGCGCTGTTGTGATGTCCGATGCTGTCCTGTGAAAACCGTGGAGTCATAAGCATTGTTATTTTGGGTTCTATGAATCACCTTTAATAACTGAATCCAGTTTAGCTGCTACTGTTAAAATTAAAAGTCTGTATTTGATAGAAGGAGCAAGCAAGAGGGGAAATGACTTGTGTACAGTCACACAGTGGGTTAATGGTTAATGCTAAAACCTGGGCTGGAATCAAAGCCTCAGCTACTAAAGTCCAGACCCTTCAGTGTTAGTTCTCCCTCACTTTGCTCTTTGGAAGTGAACGATTGCTTCCCAGAAGGCTGAAGAAGCAGGGAGGAGGACCAAGCCTTAGCTTGGGCAACAAGGTAGCAGTATTACTACACCAGGAGATCACAAGGTGGGCAGCAGAAAACAGGTGGTAAAACCCGAGGCTCTGCAAGAGGAGTAGATTGAAAAAGATGCTGAGGACTGAGTCTATGAGTAGAAAGTGTATCAGGCAGGCAGGATCACCGCTGTAACAAACATTCCCGAGCTCAAGTATGGAATGCAAGTGTGTTCACCTCCCAAGTTCAAGGTGGTGGAAAACACAGAGCTTCTCCACACAGCCCCTCAGCAATGCAGACTCTGTCACGCTCACTGCCGTGCACCTTCCAGGCCTTTTCTGTCCTCACCTGAAGGGAGGGTGGGAAGCAAGATGGAACAGAGATGTTGCAGCAGCCAGCCTCGATGACATCACTTGCTGCACGCCCTGCCTCCTGCAGGTCGGGGTCCAGGGGAGGGCAAAGGGGTGGACGTCCCTTCTCAGTGTAGGGGTGCAGACAGGGCATGAGCCTGCACGCAGCTTCCTGTCTCTGTCCCCAAGAGTCTCGACTTCCACTCGGCCGGCTCCAAGCTGAGCTGAGCCGCATCCCCTCTCGGCCCCGCCAGGGTCTGAGCCCCACGTCCCAAGCTCACCCGGGTGGGTATCTTGCTGTGCGTGCAGGTCACTTGCTATCCGTCACACCATTTGAGCAAATCCCATCAGAATGAGGGTCACACTGCGCTTCCCGAGTGGGCCCTTCTCCCACTCTGAACACATTCTCACTGAAAACGTGCTGTAGGGACCAGATTCTAGGAGCTTCCGTGCGGCAGGAAGCGGACATTCGTAGGTTAAGCTGCTGGATTTTCTGCCCAGGCTGGCGGGAGGACTCGGCAGGGCCAGGGTGGAAGCAGGAGCAGCTCTTGGCAGAGTCCGGCTAGAAATAGCCTCCGGACACGGCAGGGCACGGCAGGGCGGTGTGGGACAACCACAGGCGAGACTGCCCTGTCTGGCTCCTACTCACGGTACAACGCTGTGTGACTCAGGCAAGTCAGCTCAACTCTCTGGGCCTCATTTTATCATCTGGAAAATGGGTCCAATCGTAACACCTTATTCAGAGATGCAATAAGATTTACTAAGACAGTGCCCTACAACACAACACCCAAGTGCCCCCTCTCTAGGGTAGCTGTGATTGATCCTCTGCCTCATCTTCTTCCTCTCCTAAATTCTGTGTGACAAGTGGAACACACCTGTAATCCCAGCATTTGGGGAGGCTGAGGCAGGAGGATCACAAACTCAAGCCCAGTCTAGGCAATTTCACAATTTAGTGAGACCTTGTCTCAACATAAAAATAAATAAATAGTTAAATAAGGGCTGGGAATGTGGCTCCTGGGTTCAATCCCCAGTACAGGGGGAAAAAAATCACTAGAAGGGGTTCTACAAGAGTGTGCAATTTCCCCAGGAATTATGGGTACTCTCTGGCTACCCACAGGAGGGAAAGGAGGTTTCCACGCCCAGCATCGGCAAGCAGATGTCCGGAAAAGAGCAGGATGTGGCAGCTCTGTTTGCCATGAACTCCTCTATTTGTGAACGATTTTTCCCACGGCCTGGGAGAGCCCAGGTTTATCAAATGCACTTATCAGTCAAAATGATGTCGATCTAATCTAATTCTCCCACAGAAACGATGTAATGCTGCTCCTCACTAAAGACCTGATGTTCTGCATTCTATAAAATGACCATACACATCTTTGTTAATCACCTTTAAATGACGTACCTGTGCTCCTGGCCACCGCGCGCTTTCAAGAGGCCTTTGAAATCAATTAAACGGAGTGACATGGTAAGCACTCATGTAAAACACCATCTAATATGAAACCAAGTACAGAAAGGTCCTCATCAAAGTTCTTGTTAATTTTTGCCTCATTTTCTCCACAGTGAATAAAAGCACCTCACATTTATTGGATGTTCACAGTGTGCCAGGCTTTGCTGCAAGTTCTTTACAGGCACTGTGTGGTTGAATCCAACACCACCACCCAAGGAAGCAGAGGGCCTGAGAGGTTACAGAATCTTCCTGGGGTCGCACAGCAAGGTGGGACAGACCCAGGCCTGGACCCAGCACTCGGGGCCCTACAGCCAAAGCTCTTCACCAAGTCAGGTGCTGACGGAAGTGTCCCAAAGCACCATCCATCAGTACTGCTGAGATATTTGGGTTCAGGGGCTCTCATTGGCTGGCTTTGAAATCTATCAGCCAATCAGGTCTGTTGAGTGCATTTCTGTGCCACATCCCATTGGGCTCTGCAACATTTCATTGGCTCCATCTAGGTACCAAGTGCATTGGTCATTTTCCCCAGGACAGATGGACAAAGAAATTGTCCACTGCAAACCAGTACCTGAAGGACAAGAGAAACACGGCTCACGATTTGACTTGGGGAAGGGGAGGAAATGGCCAGTCTGAGGACATCTCAGGGGAGAAATGATAATTTCCAGGAAGGGATTTGAAAGACGAAGAGGAATTTTCTGGATAGACAAAGAAAAATACTTCATGACAAAGTGTTCCATGTAGGCACAAGGACAGCTGGAAAGAACGTGGGCTTTGCAAGAGGTCTGGTGTGGCCAAAGCTTGAATCATATGTTGTGGGGGGTACCAAGCCTCTGGGCCGCATTCTACAGAGACTGCGGCCTTTAGACAAGGAAGATTGTAGTAGCCAGGACTCTTACAATTGCAAGCAACAGCAACCCAATTCAAACAGTCTTGCTCTTGAAATGTTTTGATTTACATAACTGAAACCATCAATGCTGCAGGTGTGGCTGGATCCAGGTGGCCAAACAATAAATACCATCAGAAGCTTGTCTCTCTCCCTCTCTTATTGTCTGGCTTTGGCTCATTCCTCAGGTGGGCTCTTTCCTACTGGGGCCAGCTTGAGCCCAAGCAGCTTCAGGGTTGTACCCTGTCACCAAGGAAAGAAAGTGGCTTGCTCCAGATAGTTCTAGCAGAAGTCCTGGGGCAGCCGTAACTTAGTTCTACCTCACCGGCATTGAGGGCTGAACCCAGATGTTAAGCAATCCCGGAGTCTGGCTCCGCGCTACCACAATTGATCGGCTTGGGTGAGTATCTTAGTCCTGCGGGTGAGCTTGTCCTCATCTTGAGAGAGGTGGACTTGAAGATGTCCCGGGCCCCATCTGGGTCCCACCTTGCAGCTTGCGTGCAGTCCGTCCGCCTGCTGTCCATGCGGTCTGGTTGGTGTGATGGGATCTGTGTGGGTGTCAGAAGTCCGGCCACGGCAAACCCTCTGCTGTCGCCACTGGGGACCTGCTTGCCACCCCCCACCCCTGTGCTTTCTGTCTCTCTGCAGCTCGGTAGCAGCGGGTGACCAGCGGGTGGCCTGACTGATGGGCAGGGATAGCAGGTGAGCATGGCACTCCTTCCTGGGGACCCAGGAGAAGGGCTTGAAGTCCAGCAGTGCCATGTGTCAGCCTGCTGCGGTCCCCACTGCCAGCCTGGGGACCTGCAGGTGACAGATTCCACTCCAGGCAGGGGACTTAGCCGTGGGAGGACGGCTTGGCTGGAAAATGAGACTGCTTAATCCTTAAATTGAATTTTACATGCATTTTTTTCCCTTGAATTCTCACAGTACTTAATTCTGGTGCTAATCCCTGACCCTGGCTCTCATTTGTGATTGTGTTTTACCAGGCAGCGCGCGGCTGCTCTCCGTGCACACCGTGACTGTGGGCAGCCACTCCCACCCGACAGGCGCATCCCCCAGACACCACCCTGCGCTGTCCCCTGTTCCCGGGACACCCCCCTTCCTCCTCTGGCTCCGCTTTTCCTCCTTCTCATCTGGCCCTGCCCATCCCACCTGACCTCCAGGGCTGCTGTCCCCAGCTCTCACCTGATGCCACCTTCGGAGGGAAGAGAGGGAAGCTGTCCCTTCCTGTACCTGTCCCCCTCCACACATACCCTGTGCTAGGCACAAGATGCTTTAAAGCACAGCTTGCAACATGGCAAGAGCTAGATGCACTGGGCACTCTCATTTCCACTTCCCTCCCTCCTTCTTTCCTTTTTTACACTCTTTTCCTCCCTGTCTTCCTTGCACTCACCCAGATACTTACTAAGCACCTACTACATGCAAGGCCTGTGTCAGGTACTGGGGACTGGCAAGACGGGAGCACAGGGGAGGCAGATGACAGATTTATGGAGCCCCCTGCCTGCTGTGAAGGGGATGCACCACCCCTGAGTTAGTGACCCTTGGAGTTGTGACCTGATTGATGAGAAGGAATAGGAGTAGAACAAGGACTTCCGGGTGGAGGGAAGAGCAAGTGCAAAGGCCCTGGGGCCACATAGAGAAAGTCAAATAATGCATTCTGGTCGGACTGGGGCCACTGACTTCTCTCTCTGGGCTTCACAGTGGGCGTGGCTATTCAGCCCCTGGACCTCCAGCTCTGGCCTTCCTGTATTCAACAAGCACTTGGCGTGTCCAGGTCTCCGGGGTAGCTGGGGAACCAGACGCCGGACAAAATGGTCTCTGAGCTCTCAACGTTTCCAGTCTGGTTCTGGAGCGGAGGTGTGTTTGTCTGCTTAACTGCCCCTGGGAGGCGATGGCCGCGCCCACGGCTTAGAGGAGGAGGGGTTCATTAGGCTCAGTATTGGGGTTCCGTCCACAGTGGGCTGGAACGTCACAGCAGAAGGGCCCGCGGGAGCAAAGCTGCTCAGTTCAGGGTGACCCGGGAGCAGAGAGCACAGGACAGTGGCAGAGAGGAAGGGGCAAGGGACCAAATAGAGACCCGAGGTCACACCCAGACACGCCTAGGAGAGTGCTCTGTTAATCCCCCGTGAGGCTCCGGGCCGACCAAGTTGTGGCAGGGAAGCTGATCCACCAAGGAGGGGCCGAGGGGGAGAGCCGGTGCTGGGAGCTGAGAGAGGGCAGCCACAGTGTTTTCCAGCCTGCGAGCCCTTCCTGACCCCGCCCGCCGCCGCAGAGGCCCAGGCCACAGCCCAAGGAAGAGAGCCTGCGGCGGCCTGGAGAAGCCATGAACCGGGAGGCCCTTTAATAATCCCGGTAGGCACTCAGCACGCGCAGCCTGAAGCTCCCTGCTGGCCTAGCACAAGCGGGAAATGGCCTTTCTCTCTCCTCTGCGATGCCTTTTGATCCCGGCTCCATCACTCGGATGAACCGTGGTGCGTTTTCAACGGGTACAATTTAATTAGGCTCAATTTGTATAACTAAATTATTAAAGTCTCATTTAGGAAGAATTCCACGTCCAGGTTTGCTGGTCTTCA
>PVJO010035245.1:0-10100 GCA_004026905.1 Hystrix cristata | reverse complement strand
TGCAGTGCGTGCTCCCTCTTTATTTAATTCTTGAAGGAACAAGTGTTTACAGAACACCTGCACTGTGTCATTCTCAAGCAGTAGGGCAGCTTCCAAGCCTCACGGTGTCGTCACTCACTCAAGCGGGTTCAGGTCCACACCAGGGGTCACGGCATCAGCGGAAAGAATCTCAGCGCTGAGTGAGGAGTTACCTTCACACTGGGAGCCTTCTCCTTTTCCAGATGGAGATGTAACTCTTGAGAACATAACGAGCTTTACCATACAGACTCTGCCAAATGATGCATACATACTTCAGGAAAAGCAAAACGGTATGATGTTTTTTTCTACAGACTCCATTACCATCGTACGGGGGACCTTAGAGTGTGTTGTATATCACAAAAAACCCACCACGCTGCAGGCCCTTAGAGAAGAAATCGAAAATGCACTTGCAGCCACCTCAGTGACCAAGGTGACCCAAACAGCAGTTTGCTGCACTAATAAATGTCTGGAAACGAATGGCCACCATTTTGAGCATGTCTTTTAGTAGCAGAGATCAAAGGTAACTTCTATTAATTGCATGATGTCTCCTTAAATTTAGTATTAAAATATTTATACAGATTTTTCTGTTCTCAAAGTGTATATACATTTTTGCAGACACCGTATATCATGAAAGTTATCATACACAACCTGCCCAGCAACTTTCTTCCCACCAGTTTTCTCAGTGTTTCAATTCTTACAAACCATCCTGCTCCAATTTCCTATGTAATTAAAAATACACACAAAGAAATGTCCAGTACCTGCTGCCAAACGTGAAAGTCTGTCGACAATTTTGAAACAAGACTTTTTTTACCTCTCTCTCAAAGAGCTGGAAATCCCTCTTCCATCTACTTTGCAGTCAGAAGGAAAAAGGCTGTATCACTTCTTGAGGATGTATTTGAAATCATCCAGCAATGTCTGTTCATTTTCTTCAGTCTTCTAAATATTACAGAAAATAATTACCTGCATTTTACATCTATTTCAAAGGAATTCCATGTTATAAGCAGAAAAATT
Organism: Hystrix cristata; assembly: GCA_004026905.1. Lineage (NCBI taxonomy): Eukaryota > Metazoa > Chordata > Mammalia > Rodentia > Hystricidae > Hystrix > Hystrix cristata. The sequence goes on along the minus strand of PVJO010035245.1, from coordinate 9,071 downwards.
AAAATTTTTCATATTGGGACAGTTTATAAAAAAATGTAAACAAATTGCATTTCTGCATAGTAAGATGGCAACTAGCCTTTCTAAAAAGGAAATTTTCCTTTCCTTTTTTTTTTTTTTTCAAACCAAGAATATTTATTGGTACATTTTAAGGTATGGAAGGAACGTTTTCTAAGTTCTTTCCTACTAACTTCAATAAAGAATAATTAGCACACAATTATTTCACCTATCTCCTTTCTTATTTTTGTATAGTCAAATACTTGTTCTTGAGATTTGGAGACAGTATTCTTGTATTTTGTTTTAGTTTTGGTTTTGGTTTCATTCTTGGAAAGCATCTTCTGAAATATTAGTTACTAACAGGACAGCATATTGTGCATGGTAGAGGACAAAATCACTGAATTTATACATCATAATAACATTAATAATTGTTTGTGTCCTGCAGCGGGAATGTGTCCAAGACTGATTCTTGCCTAATTAAATTCACTGGGGTTTTCTACAGCTTTTTAAAGGGACATCGATAAGTTACCAATTAGACCAGTCACATGCCCAAGGTGAGGATGAAGGTAAAAAGGATTAAAATCACTTCAGAAGCATTATGTGACAATTGGCAGACAAAAATAAAATAAGTCAGTAGGTTTGCTCCAATGAAGATGAATTTATCACTTATTCCTGCCCTTTGCCCAAACAAATTATTTTTCCTGTTATTTAATACTTGATTTTTTTCTAGCTCTTAATGTGGGATTCAACATATGTTTAATAGATTAATTTGGTTGTAATTACTAGTTACTTATCTTTTTTTTTTTTTTTTTCTAATTGTGTTGTGGTGGTCAGTCTTGACTTTCAGCTTGACAGGCTCGAGAGACACCCGGGAGATTAGAAGAGCACACTTCTTCCTGTGTCTGGGTGCGTCATGGGGACATGACCTAGGGGCTGGATCTGCTCCCTGGATCCTTCCTCTTGGGCTCTTCTGCTGTCCACTTCCTGCTAAACCACGAGTTTAGTGGTTTTCCCTGCCACGCCCTTCTGCCATGATGTTTGTGTCTTGGAGCCAGCGAGCCATGGACTGATATCTCTGAAACCATGAAACCAAAGATATGGTTCCTCCTTTAAATTGAGGATATCAGGTATTTTGACAGAAAATTTTTACCAGAGAAATGAGGTGGCTGCTGTGACTCTACCTGATGGGATGGTTCAGAAGCATTTGGAACTAGCTTGAGAGAAGAGTTTGGAAAACACAAAGCTGTGAGCTAGTGAGGAGTTAGAATTCTCTAATTCAAATTTGATGGAAAAATCTGGTTGGGGCTCAGAAGACAAAACGCTGATAGGAATGTGAACAGTAAAGACTGTGTTCATGAGGTTTCAGATGGAAATGAAGACTCTTTGAAATTGGAGTTTAGGCCATGCATGTTACATTCTAGAAAAGAATGTGTCTATATGTCACCCACATTGTAAAAGTTGCATGAAGTTGAATTTAAATGTTCAAGCCTTGTTAATTTGGTAAAGGAAATTCAAGGCAGCCCAACATTCAGGCTGTCATATGGGTACAGTTGACTGCTTTTAGACAGATTTATAAATAGAATCAGGAGCAAAAAACAGCACAGAAAGATCTGACAAACTTTCAGTTCAGCCAGAGAAGAAGCATATATAAAGGTTGAGGCCAACAGGATTCTGGTTGCTGAAGAGATTAGTGTCACTGAAAAGAAAACAAGTGCCTTGAGTAGGAAAAAAAAAAAAGTGCCTTGAGCAGGAAAAGAGGAAAATATATCTTGAAATAATCTCAGAAATCTGCAAGACCCAGCCCATCGCAGGCTCAAGGCTGCAAAAGTTCTGACTACCATGCATCTTTTCAATGACACAGCTCTCTCACTTCTGCTTCTGTGGTATGTTACAGCATGTAGATTTTTGTGGACTGTCATTAATCCTCTGGTAATACAGCAAGTGTCTGGAGATGTAAAATGATTATGTTAAAAACAGATCACCATAACATGAAATGTTAAGTAGCATAATTCCACGTTTAATTTAGAAACATACTCTCAAGTTTCTGTGTGCTCTGAGGGCTGCTTTCCATAAAACAGGGAAAATAAAATTACAGATGGGGCTACTTGACATGATACAAACTATTAAAGAACATTCATTTTGGTTCCCTATTATCATTTAAAATAACATAAATACATTTGAAGATTTTGTATGATTATTAGAAGGGTCAAATGTTTCAGGTTTCTCTTTTCAAAATGACATATTTTAAAAGTATGTAGAAAATTGGAGTATAGCATGTACTTATAAATAATAGACATTTGTATAAGTTTAATAAACACATGACTTATAAATACACAGACATTTTTGTGGAATGGATGTTGTTGGGGGATTTTGCATTGATATCAGGGAACTCCAAAGACAATCAGATAGATTGGGAAGATGGTATGTGCTACACCGTGATAACAAGGGCATCGGATTTTCTGATATTCGAAACCAAGGGCATAATAACATGGTCTCCTAATATTATACTGATTAAGGTGAAAATTAACCGGAGTCCCATCAGAGCTAACAAATAGTTGTGTCTGAAGAAATCACACCTGCAGTGAGATATGACCTCACTCTATCAAGAATTACTATTATCAAAACCACAAAATACAGACACTCCTCATTTAATGACTAAGTCACAGTCCTGTTGTTAAGCGAGTTGGTCGATAAATGAGAAACTGTACACAATATGCACGTTATGAAATTCAGAATAAAGAAATGGTAAAAGGAAACTCCAACATGGTGACTTTGCTTTTATTTGCCTAATGGTTACATGCAGTACCATAATGTATAACAGAAGATAGAAGCGTTCTACTGGCTATACAATCAGCAAAACTACACCACTAATGTAGTGAAGAAGAAGCTACCAAAAGGCTACATTGCCACTGACATTCCTGCCTTTTAAGTCCCCTGAAAACCATGTCTCAGTAGACAGTCCAAACAGTCATTAAAAAGACAGATCACTGAACAAGGAGTTTATTACAACTGATGGCAACAGAAAAGGGAACACATGAAAACTGGAATATAAATTAGTGCAGTCAGTATGGAAACTGCAAGTTCCTAACAAACGTAGAAACAGCGATCACTGTCACATGGTCCAGCCATCTCACTCATGGTTATGTATCCCAAGAAATAAAATTAGTACATTGACGGGACATTAGGACTTCTGTGTTTTTAGCGCTATTTACAAGTCAGTTTTTTTTTTAATTCTCCAAAACATTTTATTTTTTTAAATAATTTTTAAAAAAAATTTTATTTTAATGGTACATTTGAGGTGTACATAGCGATAACATTCATCATACGCTATTTGTAGCTGCTTCTTTTTTTCCCATTCCCCTCCCCTCCCTTCAATGCCTCCTCCCTTCTTACAAGTCAGTCATTTTTGAGGAAGCCTGAAATTATGTATTGGAGAATGGCATAGGGAAATAATAAGGGGATTCAATAATTTCAGGGTTTTTTAGTCTTCATTAGTACATCGCGACTGCACAGAATGAGTTTCATTGTGATGTTTTTATACATGCACATAACATACTATGATCATGTCTTCCTTGCTACAACTACTCCCTCTCTTCCTCCCTTCGCTCTGCTCCTTTTCATCTTCTCTAATATTCTCCCTGTTTCTTTAATGCCATCTGTATTTATCATCACTTTTCAGTTTTATTTTAGTTAAAACATATAATTTACTGCCCAAATGAATACCTTTAATTATAAGTACAGGACATCTTACTTAGATGTCCACACTTAGAGGAAGCGGAGTCGAAGAATAATTTGTACATGACATGTGGTCCAAACTTCTTAACTGGGAGGAAATAGACCCTTTAGAAGATGGGTTTTCTTAGACTCATATATTTGACATTATTAATGTTAAATACTCCTCCTAGGAAGGCAAATGAGAAGCATTTTCCAATCAAAATCTTGTGTTATAGTGGATTTCAGAGAATGCGTGATGAACCTTGGACAACCTAGTGCATGTTCCTGTGTGCATATGAGAACGTTAAAAAAAAAAATCAGTGACTTCTGTTTAAGAGAAATTCTTCAATTAATCATAAAATGCTTGTTAAACTCCAATTTTTTCAAAAAATGATGATGTAAATACAAAAATTCCATTCTTGCTTTGCTTCACTCCAGTGTATGTCTTTTTATTGACCAATTATAACTGCATATATTTCCGCATAATGTGATGCTATGATATGGACAGATGCATGTATAGATAGATGATATATGAAAATGTAGAGTAATTAAATTGTGCTGCTTAACATACTCATCATATTGGTACTGACTGTGTGGGTGTGGTGGAAAGTTTTTGTCATTTCTCTGTCCTCGGCACGCTTTGTCCCAACCTCAGGCCTGTTCACTCTGCTGAGTCCCCTTCTCACCACAGGTGCCAGTTTTCATTTCTTTTTATCTGGGTGTCCACTCCTGATGCCTTTTCCCAAATCTTGCTGGTGTGTCACTTAACAGGCATCCTAGAACTTTAAGGATACAATCCTCAGCAGTAATTTCCTGCTGCCTTCTGGGAATCTCTCAGTCTACGCTGGGTGAATGAACAACTCGGGTTTCTATTTATTCCACTCGACACTCCCAGAAACTATCAAAAATCCTCAGGTTGAAACTCACATGTATTAATGATTTAAGCAAGAAGTTAATAAAAAATATTTACCCCAGCAATTATTTTGTGTCTAGACAGAATTATAGAGTTTTAGAAGAAATTTTCAATGAAGAAATGGTACCAAAAATCAACAGAATGAGATGACATCAACTTCTCATGTTCATAGAATAATAATTCTTTCCCCAAAGCCTTAATGGTTCCAGCATTTCTTAAAGGTCCATGTCAAAGTCCTTTTAAGACTGAGGGCAAACTCATAGCTGTGAACCTCTGTAACAATAAAAACAGGTTGCATAATCTCGAGGTACAATGGCATGGGGTAAACATTCTCGTTCCAAAAGGAGAGAATAGAGAGATAGACAGGAATCAGACCAAAGCAAGCCTGAAACCCAACAGGCCAAACATTAAGTCTTGTAGCTCCTTATGCAGCATGTGAAGCACATGGTAATAAATGAGTTCCAGAGCACCTTACTGCTGGGTGCAGCCCATGTGGATTTTCTCTTGGCTTTGCTCTGATCATGGCCTGTTGCCTTGCTCTGAAGATTTTCACATCCCTGGCATTGCTAAAATGGTTGGTGCTCCCTTGTATCTTTGACTTCCTTAGTGTAACTTCGTACACTACCTTTCTTGGGACCTCCCAGGCCTTCTTTCGAAATCCAGATGGCAACCTTCCAGACCCCCAACAATTCCATCCTGCAGACTGGTAAAACCCTCATCTCTTGGGTGACACCAAGGTCTGCTGTCAAGAGGAATCATAGTCAGGTCCCCTTGGATTGTGAGTGGAGCGGCCCTGGATGCTGCGGTACCTGAGCAAAGTGACATGCAGCCAAGCAGCCTGTTCCCCGGGAGGCCCTCCTCACGTGGGTGTCTCTCATCACATGGGGGTCCCTCGTTACATGGGGATCCCTCCATATGTGGGGGGTCCCAGTACGGTTCTCTAATGAAACACGGACACATTTTCCCCAGGCTGACAATGGGTGGGGTTCTGCTGATTTTTGAGAAGCCCAGAATGAATCTTTCCTCTTGTTGCTCTACAAAGTACGAGATTTCTTTCTAACGGTGCTGATCTTATCAGCAACCACACTTCTGTTAGCCACAACTTTATACACAGTTCCTTTTGCACCAGTATTGAAGTATTTCAATTTTTTCTTTGATGTTTTTGTCCTCAATTCTCACTATACACCTGTGTAAAAGCAGCTGGCAGTACCCAGGTGACAACCTGAATTTGGGGCTCCTTTGAAATTTTCTCCACAGGATCAGTCTACTGACCTTAATCTCAGTCTTCTGCAAAGTCTTAGAATGTGGAAAAAATGTAAAGGATTCTTTTTCCAGAGTGTAACTGCTGGTGGAGTCCTTGTTCCCACCAGAAACCTCCCTAACCTGACATTTATTGTTCACATTCCTACCAGCATTCTGGTTTTCTAAGCCATGACTAGTATCACTCATTCGGCTCTGCTCCTAGCGTTTCAGAGCTTCTCTGGCTTTCATTTCCAAAACTTTCCAAACTCTTCCTGGAAACCACTTCCAAGGGCCCCCAAAACACATAATTGGGTATAATTGCAGAAATGAACACACATTTATGCTACTATGTTTTCAAACCACATGAGTGGTGCAACTTAAAAGAGAAAGGGTTAATTTTGTTCATGGCCTCTGCAGCATCAGAGCCCATCATCAGCTAGATGCAAGGCAAGGACATGATGGCAGAAGTGTGCTGGAGCAACATGGCATAATTCACAGCAGCAGGGAAGCAGAGCGGGGGAACAGCGACCAGAGAAAAGACAGCCAGACATGTTACTCAAGGTGAGGCCAGAATGACCCGTCGGGACACACCAAAGAGTGAGTGTTCCAATCCTGCTAGGCTGCTTTCAAGCCAATTGTCTTCTTAATGGAGCTTAACCATCACAGACAGTTTACTTTTACTGGAAATAAGTGATGATACCTTTTGCATTTACACTTGATCTTAGCCAAAAGGCTGATAAGTGATTATAAGTTTACACTTAATATCGTATGAGAGGCTAATGAAAAATGTTAGGTTTTAGGTTCAAATAACCAACTAGCATTTAAAGAATGCCCAGCGAAATTCTTGTCTCAAAAATAGTACCTACCATATCTGATTATTCGCTCATCAATGATCAAAAGAACAAAAAACACGGTCTGCAAAATCGGTTGTTTGCCGACTCAGCACAATATCTATTTTGAGCACTTCTCCATGAGCAGTGCTTATCTTTTTGGAATCTTTTTTTTTTAAATTTTATTTTAATGGTACATTTTATATGTACATTTGGAATCTTGTTGATATAACTTCTTAATACTAACATATTTTATTATTTATTATCTTCAGGAGAAGGAGAGCCTATGAATCTACATACATGGATGAAGCTAAAAAAAATAAGCTCTGATTGGGTGGAATTTTCCATATATACAGAGTGTGGTCCTGGGTCACATTGTCTAGCTAAATTTTGTGCATACTTGATGCAATAAAACCCGAATAATAGTATGTTTTTATATATATTGCAAGAAATCCTTGAGGAGGTAAAATAATTGTCCCTTTGATACTTTCATCTTTGAAATCATTACCAGGCTTCAGGGACATTTATTCATCACCTGCAAGAATTTTCCTACCAAAAGAACTCCTAATAGCATTTTTCATCTGAGCATTTCTCAGAGTGTAGATCAAAGGATTTAACATGGGAGTTACCATGGTGTAGAACACAGCAATTCCTTTATCAACGGGCAAAGTTGTCGCAGGTCTCATGTAAACAAATATGCAGGGCACAAAGAACAAGACCACCACCATGATGTGTGAAGCACAGGTGGAGAGGGCTTTCTGCCGCCCCTCCGCACTGTGAGTCTTTAGGGAGGACAGAATGGCCATGTAGGAACACAGCAGAAGCAGGAAATTTAACAGACAGATGAGGCCACTGTTGGCAGCAACAAAGGACCCCAAAGTGTGGGTATTGGTGCAGGCCAGCATGAGCAAGGGGTTCAGGTCACACATAAAGTGATCGATGATGTTAGGGCCACAGAAGGGCAGTGGCAAGATGAAGAGGATCTGTATGGTTCCATGAAGAAAGCCTCCCACCCAGGACACTCCCACTAGCAGGTTGCACACTCTCCAACTCATGATGGTTGGATAGTACAGGGGCTTGCAGATGGCCACATAGCGATCGTAGGCCATCACGGTCAGCAGGATGACCTCTGTGCCCCCAATGAAGTGCTCTGCAAAGACTTGAGTGATGCATCCATTAAACAGGCTGGTCTTCTTTTCACGGAGTGAATCAATAATTAACTTTGGGGTGTTGACTGAGGAGTAGCAGGCGTCAATAAAGGAGAGATGGGCCAAGAAAAAGTACATCGGTGACCTCCGTAGTGGGCTGACAGTGATGGTGGTAAGGATGAGCAGATTTCCTGCCATGGAGATGATGTAGACAAGCAAAAACACAGCAAATATGATTTTCTGCATCTGCGGGTTTTGTGTGAGCCCCAGTAGAACAAATTCTGTCACATTGTTTTTGTTCGCCATGTCCTTAATGCAGAGATTAATTATATTACCCAAAAAATGTTAACACACCCTTGAATTTATGAAACCTCTTCATCCTAGTAAAAAATAAATGCCTGGATTCTATCGAGTTGTGAAAGTGTCTTCAGTTTTGTGATTTCTGAGATAAAACAAACAGCCGAAAATTCTTGCATATTACTGTTTTTCTCATGGATGAAGGTTCTATAGAAGAGACCTCTGTATGCATCAGGAACTCTTGTAAACACAGAAGGCAGGAGGCCCATTAAGTACACTTCAGTGTCTGAGGTGATGAAGAGCCCAAACTCTAGTAATATTTTTCAAACAAAGTGGAGTCTATGCCTAAAACCAGAAGTAGAGGAAGGATGATATAACCATCAAGATGAAGGGCAATATCATCCTTTATTACTAAGAAATGGGCTTCTTTGAAAGGTGATTGGAAAGACAAGTAAAATAATGACATGAAATCTGAGTAAGAGGAAAGCTTGGATACTACTCTAGTCAACTTCCTCCTTTCTCTTCTGTATATCAGATAGATATTTAATAAAAGAGGAAGCCAAAAGCAGGAGTCTCAGTGAGCTGAATATGTACCACCCTTCACATAAAGGGGCACAGGATAATAGTGGTAAAAATAAATGAAAGTAGAAAAGAGCTCTTGTAAAACAATTGTATTATATTTCATTAAGTCTAATTTATTTAAAATAGCTAAAACGGTAATGAAAAATTTAGTGTTTTTTTTTTTTTCATGTATGGCATGGTTCCAAATCCTTTCCACACACAATTCCATTTCCATTTACTGCTTAGAATAAGCTGTGTACTTGGTTTTATTTTGTTCATTTTACAGAAAGAAAGAGGATCTCAGAGACTAACGTTTATTGTTAGAGTAACAATGATAATACTAACTAATAACTGTTGAACATGTCCTGTATT
>PVJO010035244.1:0-10136 GCA_004026905.1 Hystrix cristata | reverse complement strand
GGCACTGAAGCCACGGCGGCTGGTGCTTTGGCTCCTCACGGTGGTTTTGCTAGACATGTTTCCTGAGGCTGAGAAGGCAGAGGAAGGTGTGAGAGGCTGCAGGCAGAGCTGAGAGGAGCAGATGAAAGAGATGGGCTCAGGCAGCAGCTTATATATGGTGCAGATGGGCTGGGCTGCCTCCTGAAAGGTGAGCTTGCAGATTGCAAGGGTTGGGCTGTGCAGTGAGGTCACACCTGCATTATTAGCAAAATTATGAAATATCGAGATTGCATTTTTGGCTTCCTTCAGTCAGGGAAAATTCTCCCACCTCTAGTTTTGACTTGAGCTTAGTACAATAAGACAATTCTTCATTTACTGTAGCTAAGGGTTAGTCACAGTCTCACACAAAGGTTCTCCATGTCTTGCTGTGTATCAGAATGTTTGGAGTGTCGTCCTCTTCCCAGCCTACAGAAATATAGAGGATCAAACATCATCTTATGCTAACAGAAAGGTTAAAATTTTCTTTCAGTGTTACAAATGTTAAACATGACGTATTTTGTCTTTGTGTAAAATTTCAAACAGATAGAGGGGCAAAGGCACCACAATTGGCTTCACAGAACCCTCTCAGCCAGCTTTAACAATATAAAATTCATGGCCAGTCCTGTTTCTTCCAGTCTACGACCATACTCACTCACCAACCCTAAATTATTTGAAAGTAATTTCCAGAAATCATAACTTTTCAGTAGATAATTGAATATATACTAATGATAGCCTTTAAAATATATATACCCCAAACCACTTTTATATTTTTAAAATGCATATATTCATTAACACCAAAAAGTTATTACATCATTCAATTTTTTAGTATTCTTGTTGATATTACTTATTTTTTAGTATTTGGTGTCCAAAGCAGCCAAAAAATTTCCACTCTCATTTTCTTTAGGCGAAATGTCTTAAATAATATGCCTTTTAAATAATTGAATCTTCCATAATCTTTTCGTTCTTAGCAATTTACTTTTTCAATAAAGCACATTAATTATTGTGGATGGTGTTCCGGTGTTTGTGTTTTCTACTTGCATGTGCCTCGTGTTTCATTGAACACGCTCTGTTGTCTATATTTGTCATAAACATGTAGTTAAATCTTGAAAGATAATAAGATGCTCTTATATAGTCTTACACATCCTAAATGCACATGATGAATTCATGTTTAAATATTCAGTATAGTTACTGACACATTTATGTATTTACAAGTTCCATTGGCAATATGTATTTAAAGAAGAGAACATGTGCCCCAGCCATCCATGTTCTGTATGTGGAAACAAGCGGCGTGAGTAGGTCTTCATGCACCCTTTCAGTAACTTTATTGGAGATGTTGCTGGAGGTACTGGCTGATATGTGAGGTGTGCAAATTTGTGTATAAAGAAGGTATTGGACTGTTTATTATTCTATGATTTACATACATACATAAATATTTTAAAATATGTCGTATATATTTTCTTTTCAAATTATGCTTGCATTTTGTTTTGTTTTGTTTTGTTGATGTTGGGGATCAAACTGAGGGCCTTGCCCACTCGCATTGTTTTGTATCCACTTTGTCTCTCACTTCTACATTTTCTTTTGACTCTTTTTGAATATTCTCTGACCCCTTTTTCAGAACCATGAGCTTTTGTCCATCTTTTCTTCTGTGTCCCTTATTGGCCTCAACCACATCTTTCTTCTTTGTGCTGCTTTCGATCCAGCCTTCATTTCAGTGTGCTTTTTTTTCTCTATTCTTTTCTGAGCTTTTTAAGATAATACTTTATCTTTTACTATATCCTCATGTTTCCCCTTCTTTCTTTTGTTTTGTAGTTGAGATCACTTTATTGAATTTCTTGCTAATGTTGTGTTGTGCTTTTTTGTGGTTCGACGTTAAGTGCCTTTTGTTTTTCCTGTCACTTTCATTGTCTGAATGTGCAGGTATTCTGTGGGTCCTGCACTGGTGTTTCTCTGAGTGGTGCTCACCTTTGAATGAAACGAGCAACTTCTAGACCTGCTATTTGCAGGAGTTTTCTGGGAGGAGAGGCCGCGGACATTTCCAAGCCAACAGGGATTCTCGTTATGACACATAGCGAAGTGAATAATTCTTCTGTTCTTTAATTTGGCCAACCCAATGAAGAGCACAGCACAGTGGCTCATGAGTCACGATCTTTTGCTTCTTTGCCTTACACAATTGCTGCCAATACACAATGAAATGCTACTACCTTGACTACATGGCTGGGTGCCTAGATGTTTTACTAAACATTATTCTGGATATGTTTGAAATAGAGGTACTTCTAAATGAGATTAAAATGTGAGTTGGTTGACTGAGGGAAGCTGACTGTCCTCAAGTGAGTGGGCCTGTTCAAACAGCTGAATATAATCAAAGGCTGAGTAAATGTGTAACCCTCCTATGTGACCGTGTTTGAGTTGGGACTTTGTTTTTTTCTGCCCTCAGACTCAAATTAAAGCATCAACCTGCTCTGGGTTTAAAGCCTGCCATGTTTTAGTCTGGAACTACACCATCGATTCTTCCAGTTTTCAGGCTTTGACACTGGCTGGCTTGGAACAAAATCATTGGTACTCCTGGGTCTCCAGCATCCTAACTGCAAATCTCGGAACTTTTCAGGTTACAAAATTACATCACTCAATTTATAATCCTCTCTCCTCATATATATACATATATATATACATATATATACATATACATACATATATACATATATATACATATATATACATATATACACATATATACATATATATACATATATACATATATATACATATATACATATATATACATGTATACATATATATACATGTATACACATATATATGTATATATATTCAAGAAATATGTGTATGCAATTTTAGGTTGAGAGCAATATTATCTCCTATTGTTTTTATGTCACTAGAGAACACTAGTATGTATTATAGTTTCAGAATTGTTAGTCATACCTCCATGGCAAACAACCTTAACTACTAGAGTACAGTTGTTCAGAGTTACTTGGGTTACTTTTTTTGTACTCTCTTCCACAATAGTGAGTTTAATTCATACATTTGTAATATACTTAGATTCATTTGTCCCATTGTCCATTCCATCACAAGTTAGCTCAACCTGATATATTATTTCTGTTTTAATTACGAACATTAATGTTCACTTTGAAGTATAAAATTTGATGGGATTTTCCCAACTAAAATCCCACCATGTGTTTTTGGGGGGCTGGTAGAACTAAGAAAAAACTGGTTATGAAGTTATGTGGAAGGCAAAACACCCAGAATAGCTCATTCGATATTGAAGAAAAAGAAAAAAACCTCAGAGAACTGACAATACCTAACAAAAAGACCTACTACAAAGCTACACTAATCAAGACAGTGTGCCACTGGCCAAGAAAGGCAAACAGACCTAGGAATAAAACAAAGAGCCCAGACGGAGACCCAGGTAAATTCACCTGACTGATCTTTCACAAAGAAGCAATGGGACAACAATTGTCTTCCCAAAAGATGGTGCTGCAGCAATTGGGCATCCACGTGCAAAGGAAAATAAATCTGGCCGCAGACCATATGTGCTCCACCAAAACCAACTCAAAATGGATCATAATCCCAGATATGAAACACAGGACTATAAAATTCTTAGAGGATAACAAACGAGAAACCGGGATGGATATACCCCTGACTTTTTAGATACAACATCAAGAAATCATTGATATGCTGTAAATAGGGATGGAGGGAACAGAAGGGAGGGGGGGGAACCAAGAGACACCATGTACAGGTACAAAACAAACATGTTAAATGTGATCGATATATGAACAATGTACCAATACACGTTCTTGGTTAAAAAATAAAAAAAATAAAAAAAAAGAAATCATTGATAAATTGAACTTCATTAAAATCAAAACTTCTTTTAGTTGGAACTTCCCAAAGTTTAAATGTCTGTGTTCCAAAATTTACAATATCAGGTAGGGAGACATGTAGTATGCTCCCTGGGTGGGGATTTCCGGTTATTAGAACACCTCCATTTTTAGCATTTGGCATTGTCACATATGTTTATAAATAGGACATTATTAGGAAAACAATAATACACTTTTACAGGTGGACAACAGATTTGCCTGCAGTCACTGAAAGAGACTGTACAAGATTGAGTCCTTGCGAATTCAAGTGACTTTTCCAAATTCTGTGATTACCTGGTCTTCCACTTTATCTCCTGAACTTTCTGCTTTTGCACTCTTTGAGTTCAGTTTAAGTACAAGTACTTTAAATACTGAGGCTATAAATCAGACCACTGTTAATTAACTATATTATTTGGTATAACACTTTTTTCTTTTTAAGTTTGAATTTAGGTTTACTTAATACACTGATAAATCATTTTAAAGATATTTTTACAAATCCAGTCACTTCACTTTAACACTGTTAAATATGGATTATTAGGAATGACATTCGGGTTGAGCTTAAAACCTCTAATCAATCTGAAATTCATGTGTTCATCAGGTGCCTGAGAATTAAATCACAAGCTGGCCCAGTATTTAAGCTGAATGTCAGTCTAGAAAATAACTGAAATACAACTCTTCATTTTGTCATGCATTTAAGAGAGTGCTAAAAGGAGGAGATGTATGACATATGCTGTTAACTTGAGTCCTTCAAAAGTGCATAAAACTCTTTGAAATACCTCATTCAGCCATGTATTTGTTCTCTTCCTCATTCAGTATAAGGCAGCTCTCAATTTGCTTAGAAAGCATTTACTATAAACATAGAAGTTTAAGTGGGAATACATCTAAATAAATTTGAATACTGTAGGAAGAATAAAACTACTTGTTTATTTAAGGATTACAGCATATAATAATCATTTTTAACACACATGATTAGTCTTGATGGGTTTTCCAGCAACAACAACAAAAAAAATCAGCTCTAAAACCAAAGCTAATTTTTAAAGAAAACTTTAAATCATCCCTATCCATTGTATAATTTCTCTAAAACTTTACCTTAAACAGTAATTTTTGAAATAAAACTACTTAAAAATGCAATTGCTACTTTAATGTCATAAAATACAATATGAATACTGGTAGTTTAAAAGAAAGAACTTGGCGCTGGGGTAGAGAAGGAAATACCAATTCTGGTCCAAACTTTGTTTGCCAAGTTTTCTTAGGATGAATTTTTACCAAGTTATAAATACTTGTATATAAAATCTATAATGGAAAAATTGAAAGACTTTGCCTAAAGTGGCACTATTGGATGCTGCTGTGATGCTACTGTAAAGAGATAAATTATTAAATTGTTGCAAAAAAAATCAAATCAAAACTTCTGCTCTGTGAAAGGACAATGTTAAAAGAATGAAAAGTCAAGCCACAGATTGGGAGAAAATATTGGCAAAAGACACATCTTATAAAGGATATACACCATTACTCAACATATACAAAGAAATCTTAAAATTCAATAATAAGAAACAAACGGCTGGATTGTAAAGTATGCCAAAGTCCTTTAAAAGACATCTCACTGAACAAGGCATATAGATGGTGACTAAGCACATGAAGGATACTGAACATCACATGCGTCATGTAAATGCCAATTAAAATGATGATTGATAGATGCCTAGTAAAATGGGGACAATCCAGAACAGTGACAATACCAAATCCTGGCAAGAAAGTGGAGCCAAAGGAACTTTCATTTATTGATAATAGTACAGCCACTTTGAGGAAAGTTTGTCAGCTTCTTACAAAACTAAACCTGCTTTCAGTAAACTCCAGCAATCACATTCCTTGGCATTTCCCCAAATTAGTTGAAAACATATGCCAACACAAACCCTGCACATAGATGTTTATAGCAGCTTTAACCTAATTGCCAAAACATGGAAGAAACAAAGATATCCTTCAGTAGATGAATGGATAAACAAACTCTGGTACATCAAGACAATGAAAGACTGCTCATAATGACAATGAAATGAGATGTCAAGCTGTGGATGAGCACAGAGGAAACGTGAGTGCGTGTTATTAAGTCAGAGAAACCAATCTGAAAAGCTACACATTGTGTGATTCCAACTATATGATACTGTGGAACATGAAAAATCAGTGGTTTTCAGGGGCAGGGGACTGGAAGGGCTGTATAGGTGGAGGACAGTGGATTTTAGGGTAATGAGACTATTCTGTACAGTACTATCATTGTACATACATTTTATTATATACTTTTCAAAACCTGTAGAAAGTACACCAGGAGTGAATCCTAATGTAAACTATGGATTTTGGTTAATAATGACATGTCGATATAGGAAATTAATGAATCGAAATAAATTTATCACTGCAGTGGGGGTTATTAGTAGAATATGAGGTTGAATTTATAGGGCCAAGGGATGTACTGTAAGGGATGTACTGTTGTGGACCCAAAATTTCTCTAAAGATAAAGACAAAGTAGAAGAATCTGGAGGATGCAATATTAAGAGAAATAAATTAGGCACAGAATGAAAATTACTGTATGGTCTCACTTATATGTGGAATTTTAAAAGTTGAACTTATGGATGTAGACAGTTGAGAGATCATTACCAGAGCTGAGAGAAGGGGAAGCAGAAGGAAGGAGGGATTGGTGGAGTCTGGGGAGGCAGGTTAAATTTCAGTTAGAGAAGAGTAATACATTTTGAGGTGTGTTGCACACCAGGATGACAGTCGATAATAACATACTTCATATTTCAAAATAACTAGGAAAGAAAATTTCAAATGTTGCACCACAAAAAGATAAGTACAATAAATATGTTAATTACCTTGATATTTTAAAAATAAAAGCATACTCTGTGTTTTTCTGACAAATGCATAATGTCACGATTTCACCACTGCAGTACCATATGTGAGAGTTTCACCACTAAAAATGTTCTGTGCTTCACCTATTCACCTGGTAAAGACCACCTACCTTGCCTTATAAACTTTATTCAGTTTGCCAATATTTTAAAAGCAGTTTGTTGAGATGTAAACTGAAGTTGCACTGAGAACAAATACCAAGTCAGAAAGAAATAATGAATCTTCCAATCCACAAACATGCAATATTTTTAATTTATTTACCTCTGGCATTTCTTTCATTGGTATTTTATAGTTTTCTAGCTACAGATTCTCTACACATATTGTTTTCTACACATATTGTACTTCATCTTTTGGTAATATTCTGAATAGTATTGATTTCTAATTCAAATTTTAGTGCTTCAGTGCTAATATGTAGAAAGTACTTTCTTTTGTATAGCAATCTTTATTCTGAAACTTTGCTATACTTGCTTAGTAGGTCCAGAAAGATGTTGATAGATTTATTAGGCTTTCTACATACTGTAACATGAGAATAAAGATAGTTTTAGTTCTTCATTTCTGATATACATAACCTTTATTGCTTTTTCTCACCTTACTGCTCTAGTTGGATTTGTACTGCGGTGTGAGTAACAGTGGAGTGAGAGGCTGGGCTCGCCTTCTCAACCCTAGGGGAAAGGGGTTCAGCCTCTAGACATTAAGGGTGATGTTAGCTGCTCTTTACCAAATGGGGATTGTCGCCCTCTATTCCCATTTGCTGAGACTTTTCTGAGCATGAATACATGTTGGATTATGTAATGCATCTATTCTTCATCATTATAATAATCTGATTTTCCTTCTTTACTCCTTGATGTAGTGGGTTGGGTTGACTGCTTTTGAATGTTAAATAGTCTTGCATATCTAGAATAAATCCAACTTGGTTGTGGTGTATAATTTGTTGCATGTTTAGTAGGAATCAATTTGATATTAGGACCATTATTCAAAGGCCATTTGACAAAGGAATATTTGATTTATAATTAGAATTACTTTCATTACCACAAAATTTGCCTGACCAGAAGTATTAAGAGCAACTACAGTGTGCATACTTCTGAGCTCCAATTATATTTCTAGGAATGTATCCTGAGGAGATGGTGCAAGTGCATAAAGAAGTGTATGTATATGGATGTGCATCATAACAATCTTCACAAATAGGAAAACTGGACCCTTCCAGCAATCAAATTAAGAATCAAGAGAGTCTAATGTTCAAATGTTCAACATGCTCAATTAGAATGTTCAATAAATGTTTAAATGTTCAATTCCAATGTTCAAATGTTAATTGAACATTTTTGTGTCTGTATTCTTAAGAGGCGTTAGTCTCCTTGCTTTCTCAAAGTGTCATTATCTTGTTTTGGTATCAGAGTCATACTGGTGTGCATAAATGGAACCAGAAGGTGCCCTCTGTTTCTATTTCCTAGAAGAATTTGTAAAGATTTGGAGCCATTTTATTTTTAAGTGTTGGGCAAATTAACCAGATGTAGCAAATGTAGCCCAGTCCTTTCATTTTGGAAATTTGTTCATTAATGAGCAATTTATTTAGTAAGTCTGTGCATATTCTGATTACTTATTTATCCTTTTGGGAAATTTGGCATTCTTGTCTTCTAGAGTTTGACCAGTTTAATCTAATCTAAACTTGACACCAAGTTGTTTGTAGTACTTGTTATTACATTTTAAATGTCCATGCACCATACTATTTTATTTTTATGTAAGTCTATATATAAATAGTTCCTTTTTGTGTTTTGTGATATACTAGAGAATATTCCCTGTTAATAATCGTCCTTTCCATTATTTCTGTGTGTGTGGTAAGTGGCTTAGATTTTTTTTTTCCCCCTGGTGCTGGGGATCAAACTCAGGCCCTTGTGCTTGCCAGGCAAGCACTCTAATCACTGAGCTAAATCCCCAGCCCCTTAGATTTTGGAAGTTAGTCTTTAACTTTCTGCCATCAGGGAACTTCTGGGCAGAAAGTGAGGGGGTGCCAATGTGAAAATCCACCCATACTGCAGGAGTAGTAGTGAGAGGTGAACAGATAATGATACAGATGGCTCCAGAAATACCAATAGAATCCAAGAAAATATCCCCAGTGCTATCAGAATCTGAGGGTTAGGCGGATAATTGTTACTCACAGGACAGTGGAAATCAGCATAGCTCTAGGAGAGTACTTGTCAGCTGACCAACCTTGAACTTTATTGAGTTTCCCTCCCTCATTCTTAGAAGTTAAACCCCAAAAATATACTCTGAAGAGAGGAATATGACCAAGTTTCTGAACAACATGAATTTGGCTTCCTTGAGTCTCAATGAGAGATAAGGGTCTGAGAAGGAAGGAATATGCTTCTTTTATTGCCTTCATACACCAGGAAATTAGAATTTGAGTTTAGACTTGAGTCTTTGGGCTCTTAATTTGACCAGCTAGAAGGGCTCCGGCTTTCCTATTTGTGAAGATTGTTATAATGCACATTCATGTACATACATTTCTTTTTGCACTTGCACCATCTCCTCAGGATACATCTCTAAAAGTATAATTGGAGCCCAGAAGTATGCACACTGTAGTTGCTCTTGATACCTCCTGTCAGGCAAGGTTTGCAGTAATGAAGGCAATTCTAATTATAAGTCAAATATCTTATTCCTTTGTCAAATCGCTTTTATCGTACTCCCTTGCTTTAACTGGCCAGGGATATGTTTATCCAGATGGACATTTAGGTTTACTACTGGCATAAGGAAATGGCTGTCTTAAAGATCAAATTAGAGGGTCCAGGCTGCTAATTCCTGGCACAGACACTTAAAACAGAGTGGACAATGATGGTGGACTAGATTCCTCCACACACTTGCCAAAAATTTAAATGGAATTTGATCTGGGAAGGGAAGCTGAACATCAAGGTCACAAACTATTCATGTTCATTGATAAAAGTAGAGAAAAATTACTTATCATGTGAAAAAGTAAAGAACGATTGGCATCAAGTAAGGCAACACTGAGCAAGGCATTATATTATAAATCTGCTTTATTTAGTAGTTACAAGAAAGCAAAGAGCAGCGAAAACATCACAGGGATACAGGTTCCATATATCAAAGGACCAGTCACTTGCGCTATCAAAGTTACTACAAGAGAGTCTCAACACATGTGTAAGATGGGGTCTTCCTGGATCAGCTGAGATTAAAGGGGAGCGCTGCCCTGTTCTTAAGTAGGTCCCGAGTAGGGACTTCTGGAAGCAGAGAGCTGTAGATAATTCGTCTATAGGGTTCAACCTCAGTGATAACACTTTGCAGGCAAGAACTTGATAACTGAGTAACACAGTGAGTAGCCAGATGTGAATAAATCATGATGCAAAATCACTG
>PVJO010035243.1:0-10112 GCA_004026905.1 Hystrix cristata | reverse complement strand
TCTATCTACTTCAGCCAAAGCTTGGACCTTGTCATCAACCAGAAATGCATCAACTTTGAAAACATAAATCCCAGGGGGCTGGGGATTTAGCTCAGTGATTAGAGTGCTTGCCTTGCAAGCACAAGGGCCTGAGTTCGATCTCCGGCACCACAAAACAAACAAACAAAAAAAAAAACAAACAAAAAAAAAAAACAAAGAAAACATAAATCCCAAAGTATTAATCTGTGAAAGCAAACTCATAGTCCCCTTTCTCTTTCACTGTCTTCTTATATTTATTTGTTCGATTGTCTACCTGCGTCAGGTATTAAGTAGGACACAAAGGAAAAAGTAACAAATGAAACAGACGAGGTCCTTTTCCTCACACAGCTGATAACCTAATAAGCACAATTAACCAAGAAATGAGAAAGAACTATGATATCAGAACAGGATGATATAGGGGTTTATATGAAAAGCACCCAATTGAGATTTAAGGGCAAAGAGTTTCTCAGTAAGTAATGTCCCAGGAGGCCCTCGCAAAGCCTCTTTAGATGCTGGATCCCTCCGTTTCAGCCTCATTCATCACCACTCTCCCACGCCTTTGCTTCTTTCTCTTACTAGCCTAAACTCCATAATGCTATTTTTCAATTACTCAATTCCTGGTGCTCTCAGCACTGATCCTAGTCCCCTTATCCTTCTCCCACAGACACTCTGTATACTAGACACGGGGTAAACGCAACAATCAGCCTCCTCTGTTCTTTCTTCACCTGGCTTCTGAGAGCTTCATGAGAAAACCACATCGGTATGCAGATAGCTGGCACTGTACTCTGATCTCCACTGGCCGCTTATCCTAGTCAGATCCTCTCCAAGTCTAGTGAGTATTCCAACACTTATTCCTCTTTTCACAACTTCACTATTTCACTAATGTTTCCATCACTCAGGTGCCAAATCCTAACAAGTCTTTGCAAATTTCCTCTCCCATGACTTCTCTGGAGCATTTAGAAACCTGAGACCCCTCTCAATCTTTAAATTTGTTTTTCATTTTACATCAGTGATATCACTCTCTTGGTTCTCCGACTGTACACTTATCCATTCCATATTGGTATTTCTTTAAACTCTTCTTTGTCTGGCTTTATTCCTAAATACTGGTATATGTTATGGTTTTATATTTGATCTTCTCCTACTTTGACATGCTGCCACAGAGGCTTCATGTACTTTTATAACTTCAAATAGGACATTTCGTATGCTCGTAACTATAAATCTAGATCTTCGTCCAAGACATTGTCCTAAAGTCCAGGTCAATAGCCCATACATGTCTCTATCTGATCCAATATATATTAAACTAAATTTATTATCCTTATTATTTCTGTCCAATCCAATTTCTACCCTGTTTTTCCCATCATATTCACCCTTTTGTAATTTTCAATATCCAGTTACCCAACCCAACAAAGACAGATCTTTGGATCTTAGGAGTTACTGTAGGTTCCTTTCTTTCTCTCATTCCTACATTCAAATATAACCAACTCAACCAAATTACCCCACTCTCCAAACATTTTTCCTTATTCATTCTCTCTAATTTTGATTATGCCACTGTTTATACCCTGGTTATATAGAATTATTAGATGCTATTTCCAAATCCAGACTATTCTATATCTCCACGGTTTTCCTCTATTTTAGTATTTGGAACATCCTTTCTTCCTTTCCCTGCCAGTTATTTTTCTGGATTCATACAGTATCACCTCCTCCAATTAATTAAATTTTCTTGACCCTCTACTGACTCCCCACACTCACCAAAATTTTAACCACTCTCCCTATACCTCTTATACACCCTATAATACACTATTTATTTATCTCACTGTTTACCTGGCTATGTCTATCCTATTAAACCAAAAGTTCCTGGAAAAAGATGGTTTCTGTACTCATTTTGTGTACCTAGGATGTATCACAATGCCTGGGTCAATAAATATTTGTTGAATGAGTGAATGCGCTCAGAACAACACGCAGCTCCTGTAATGCCCCATTCCATGCCTCTGAGTAAACACTGAGTGCATAAGCTTTGGGGTCATGCAAACATAAGTGTTCACCTAATGATACATTTCCCTGGACAGTGTTTGCCCTTGGTAACTTAGCCTCCTAAATTTCAATATGTTCATCTATGAAATAGGGATGACACCACTCACTCATCCAGTTCTTGTCAGGATTAAATGGAGGACATGTATGCAAAGAAGACAGGACACAGCTGGCATCTAGTAGGAACTTAAATGTATGTCCCCCTATCATTCCCTCTGCCTGGTGATTCTGCTCCCAAGCAGCCTGTCCTTCACAGACTTGCTAATGCCTGATCTTCTTTCCACACCTAAGCAGTTTCTCATCTCTAGGCATCTGCTCCTTCTTCCACCCCTTTGTACATGAGGTGGTGATCTTCATTTTTCACTTTTCTCAAAACATTTTATACTATTTCTTCCATAGTACATGTTGTACAGAGCAAGTGTCTACTTGTTTGCCCAACTCATTCATTAGACTGTACATTAAGTAAGAATAGGAGATAGGTATGTTTGTGCACAGAACTCACCTATCTGCACAGCAGGTACTTTATTTCAATTAAAAAAAAAAAATCACCAGAACAAGAAATACTGCCTAATAGGGCACCATGTATGTGATGGACATGCAAATATTTCTTGATTCTACAGGGTCAAGTGGGTGATTTACTGTGCCTGATAATATTATTTAAGATAGATTAAATCAGTTCCAGAGTGAATTATATGGTCTCAACCAGAACAGAGAGAAATTAAGTGGACAGTTATGATATTTCAATTTGGTTTGTATGGAGGTGAAGTAGCATAGAAGAAATAAAAATAGGTTGAAAGAAGACAAGGAAAGTCATAATTTCAAAAATTGGAACTTTAAGAAAGCTGCAGCTTCTGTACAAAATCAAAGTTACCCAAAGTTATAACGCTTTTTTGCTTTCTAGTAAACTCACTCCAAAAAACATTTCTTTTTTTTTTTCTTTTTTTTTTTTTGGTGCTGGGGATCCAAAAAACATTTCTAAGAGTCTTAAAATAAGCCTACAAAATGGGCCTTTCCTTACACCTGTAAAATGGGGCATTGCCTTTCACATGTAAATTGACCCTGGCTTTCCATAGATTCACAAATTCTGCAGGTTTCCTTTCCCAAGAACCCTTAAGTACCCCCACCCCCAGCCCATAATGTGCCTCACCCTATGCATGCCATACTCCCACTTCTTTCTGCCTTGTAAATCTGTTTATGCCTCCCACTGACACATACTGAAATGCCTTTCCGTGTGTGACAAGGCAACACCCTACTCCATGGGTACAGGCAAGTTGAGTCTCCTCCTCTTCAAGAGGATCTCCTCAGTTCCCATCCAGTGACTGCAGGGTTGTTTGTAGCCCATAGCATCAAGAAACCTATGAACAAGTTCTTGTTTGGACATATTTACAGCTTTGTTTTACAGCTAAATTCAAAAGGCAAGCACAGAACACTAGTTTCTGCATGAAGTAGAATAAAGTTCTTTCAGTCTAAGAGTTATTTTTTCTTAGGCTTTCTTTTTATTATTTTAAATGTTTATTGCTTTATTCTCCATTCTGCTTAACACACAGGAAGTAAGACTAGAATCCTTGCCTTAATTTCCATGCATCACTCTGATGAAACTGACAAAAGATGCTACATTTTGGTTTGTGTAAATTAGGATTTGATTTGTATTTGACAAAGAAAAGTTCTTCCTTGAAAACAGCATGGCATCCTGAGATAATGGCTTAAAATATTTATTTATAATTGGGAAAGGCAGAAAGACTCTTAATCATGGTATGACTTAATTATAGCAATATAAGCTTAATTAGCACAGCTGTAATAAATTACTAATTTGTAAAATGAATTATCCTGTTTCAATTTTCAAAATAAAAAGAGCTCTACACATTGTTATATGAATTATTGTTATAAATTATTATACTTCTGGACCCAGCCCACTGATAACTGAACATTAAAATTTTTATTTCTTTCTCTACACATTAATTTTAATATTTCAAAGTTGAAAGTAGAAAAGCCACAAAAGCTAACCTATTAGCCATTTTAATTTGCATTATTCATTTGGCATCAACTCTCATTATGTAGTCACCAATTTTTAAATTTATTTCAAGTAGTTCTGAATATTTGTTATCCTTAGCACTGATACCTGAATAGGACTCACCATTATGGATGTGTGCCAAGGCATGGGGAGGTGCAGTGACACAGGCAGAGAAAGACCTCAGGCATTAGACAAGTTAATGGTTGAAAATGTGCTTTGTAAGTAATTCGACTTCTTCAGAAAAAAAAGTATGTCGAAATGCTATAATAGTGGCTTAGTTTTATTTTTTCACTTAATGCCTAAAATTCAATTTAAAGTGACATAATTTTCTTTTAGCCATCATTCTGTGGAAAAGAGACAATGAAAGCAAAATACAGCTATTTTTAATGTCACCTACTTCCAGTTGTTCTTTGCCTTTAGTACTCATTCACTGTAAAGTATATTCCAATACTAAGCTCTAAGCCAGGCATATACTGCTGAAGAAAGATGGCTATTTTAAATGCTTTTTTTTCAATATGACTTCTGCCACAAATCCTAGGCATTCTTTTTTCCTTTAAAAGTAAAGAAAATATACAGTTTGAGAAAGAAAAATTTTCTAGATTGCCTCGCAGGTCAGAAAGACTCTTATAAAAGTAAATAAATAGTAAAAAAACAAATTACAAGATTATCCACATTTCCATGTATCCAAGGCAAAGTGGGTTTAAGGAGCTTGAATTTTCTTGAACGTTTGAGTCAATTCTCCAATTCACTTTCACATTGTAGAAGAAATGTATTAGAAGAGTTTGTAGCTACTTGTCTTAAAAAGTCAACAAGTAAACCTGGAGTAATAAAGTCATTTTTTGAAAACAGTGATGCAAACACCTCATTCTAGTGGCATCTGATTCCCACTTCTGATTAGCCTGATGTGCAGGCTCATCACAGATGTCTCACCAATCACCATTCACTAATATTTCCCTCTGCCAAATGCGAAGAAGAACGCAGCCTCCACGACTCAGGGCTGAAAAAATTTGCTACCATGAAGAGCCCAGGAGACTCAAAGGGGAAAAACCGATTAAGACATTCCATTTGAGGGACTTCAGGAAAGATGGCGGAGCAGAGAGAAGCAGAGTAAGAGCCTCTCCGAGATTTGTTGTCCAGACACTGGAATACAGCAATTTTGGGAAGAGAAGGAGGGAAGTGTGTTCTCGGGACCCAGCAGGGATCTGAAGCAAGAGTAGAAGCCCATGGGGAGAGCAAAAGGAGAGCCCAGCCCAGAAGAAGAAGGTGACAGGCGGACAGCGCTTTCTCCCAGAGCACCAGCTCATGGCCTCGGCTCACAGTGCCGCCTTGCAGCCACGGGTTGTGGCCCCTGGGTAACAGCCCCAGGTCATGGTCTGGACTCATGGCCTCGGGTCACAGCCCAACTCTTGGCAGCAGCTCGCAGCCCAGGTCACAGTCACAGCCCCAGCTCACAGCCTCTATGCGCAGCCCAGCTCACAGCCCGGCTCATGGCCCAAACTCACAGCCCCAGGTCTCAGTGCAAGTGAAGCAGTTTGAGCCTGTGGATGCACGGTGACCACTGGAGACCCCAGAGACCTCCATGGAAAGACACACAAACGGAGCAGAGCAGTGGAGACTGAAGACCGCAGTGGCTGGTGAGTTACCTGAGTCATCTGATCTCAGATGGCCCTCAGAAGAGGATGGCAATCAGCCGGTTGCCATCTTGGAAAGGGGCCAAGCTCAGAACTCAGAAAAGCTGCTAGCAGCTTTTGGTGCTGGGGCAAGGTGGGGCAAGGTGGGGCAAGGTGGGGCAAGGTGGAGCTAGGCAGAGCAGAATTCAAACTCAAATTGGCAGGAGGCAAAGGAGGCAAGTTCAAACTGGCAGGGAACTGAGTCCAAACTGGTGGAGACACACAGTGTGTCTCCAACTGAACAAATTGGATTTCAACACCACAGCCAGTGATCAGGCTGAACTTCAATGGAATTGGTGAAGCCTTGCTATTGAACCCAGCTGGAAACACTCGCTACCTCGCCAAAATCTACTGCTGGGATTAACCAACAAGGACCTGGGTCTTTCTACTCTGTCTACCAGTGACAAGTAGAGACACATCTGGAAGTGGACTTTTTTTTTTTTTTCCCTCTCTGCTCTTCTTTTGCTTTTTTTTTTTTTTCTTTTCTCTCCTGTTTTTATAGGAAAGGGACCTTCTAGTTTTTTCCTTTTTGTTGTTGTTGTTGTTCTGTCCTTGTTTTTACTTCTTCCTTCTCTCCTTCCCTTCCATTTTCTTTAACAGTCCCACAAATTTTGCATAATTTCCCCCTGGCTTCCAACCTTGCTTCTCATCTCTTTCTCTTCTTCTATTTCTCTATCCTTTCCTCCTAATCTCTTTTGAATTTTCTCCCTTGAGAGTAAAATCACAGTATTGAGGGCATAGTTACTACCTACAAGTTTCTCATTGATTCTGGATATTGTTATATAACCACAAATCTAGTTCATAAGGTTTAAGGTGTCAGATCAATAGTTACTACAGTTTGTTATTTTCTAGACTGTGTCTGATGCTATTGTCATTGCTGATTGTACTACTTTAGCCAAGGTGACAGAATTGTTCTACTCAGTTCTTCCTTGCATGCCAAGACTGAGACTGGCAGAGGGTCACAAATAACACTATAGGCCACGGCCAAAGAACTAGGGGCTGGCTAAATAGAGAACAACTTCTCAGCCCCAGTAAATTGAAGAGGCAAGATCTTGCAACAGACTCATAACTCAAAAACCAGCTACACCTGTAAGACATCTCTGAAGAAGTAGTCACTTCCACAAGGTTCTCAAAACTAACAGAAAAAAAAAGCTACCTGCCACAGGCAATTCATAAGCATCAACCCAGGAACTAAACTAAAGAAGAAAAAATAGAAAATGAGAAGACACACAAGTAAGATGCAACCCCATACCTCCAGTTCACCAAAAGCAAACCCAGTGGGTAATGAAGTAGAACAATCTGAAAGCTTCCCACCCAGACTCTTGGAAGCAGTAACAGCAGAAGTAACAAAGCAGATCAGTGAGGCTCTACAAAACATCAAAACAGAAATCATTTCCAGAATGAAAGACATGATTAGTGACTCTAGAGCAGACACAGATAAAAAAATAGAAGAGCTTAGAAAAATGAAGGAAACCATAAATGCCCAGCACAGGAAAGAAATGGAACCCATGAAACAGATTCAAACAGATGTCCAAGAGATTAAAAATTTCATTGAAAGTATTGGCAGTAGAATTAAACAATGTGAAGAGAGAATCTCAGATATAGAAGACAAGATTGTGATTAATGATTGAGAAAAGAAAGAGTTCTTCAAAATTGTAAGGGACCATGAAAAAATCAATATGACAGCTTCTAGAAGACATGAAGAAAAATAACATAAGATTGATCGCAGTCAATGAAAAAGCAGAAGATAGCACAAATCACATAAGAAACCTCTTCACAGAAATAATGGCAGAAAACTTCCCAAGTACAGAAAAAGAACTGGACACACAGATAAGTGAGGCATACAGAATTCCAATTAGCCATGATCAACAAAAATCTACTCCAAGGCATATAATAGTCAAAATTCCAAAATTCAACGCAAGAACAGAATATTGAGAGCTGTTAGAGAGAGGAAACAATCTATCAAGGAAAGCCCACCAGATCACAGACGACTTCTCAATACAAACCCTCAAGTCCAGGAGAGCTTGGAGTGAAGTATTTCAAGCCCTAAAAGAAAACAACTTTCAGCCCAGATTGATGTACCCTGCAAAACTGTCTTTCAAAATTGATGGAGAAGTAAGATACTTCCATGACAAAGAACACCTGAAGAGATTCATGACCACCAAACCAGCACTCCAAAATATTCTGAAGGACATTCTGGAAAGAGAAAATGAGGACTACAACTCCAGGAATCGCAACGGAATGAATCCTTCAGGCAAGGCAAGTAATTAAACAGAAGGGAAAAAGGAAGCCAACAAAAAGTAAAAAATATGACAAGAGTAAGTCAACATATGTCAGTTATAACTATCAATGTAAATGGTCTCAACCCACCATATGAAAGAAGCAGACTGGCAGAATGGGTCAAGAAGCAAGACCCAACAATATGCTGCATACAAGAAACACATTTAATTCAAAAACAAATTCACAGACTGAAAGTCAAAGGATGGAAAACAATATTTCATGTGACAGGAACCCGGAAAAAGCAGGGGTAGCAATTTTATTTGCAGAGTGGATTTCAAGCCAAGACACATTAAGAAAGACAAAGAAGGTCACCTCATCCTTGTAGAGGGAACAACCCAAGAAGAAGAGATGACAATCATAAATATATATGCACCAAATACCTGCATGCCTAACTACATACAACAAATATTGATGGACATGAAAAACCAAATAAGCACCAATATGATTGTAATGGGGGACTTCAATACCCCACTGTCATAAATGACAGAACAACTAGACAAAAAGTCAAAAGGGAAATACCAGAACTAAACCAAACTCTTGAACAAATGGACCTAGTAGATGTATACAGAGTATTCCACCCCACAACATCAGAATACACATTCTTCTCAGCTGCACATGGGACTTTCTCCAAAATAGACCACATACTAGCTCACAGAACATGCTTAAGTAAATGCAAAGGAATTGAAATTATCCCATGCATACTATTGGATCATAGTGCTTTGAAACTGGAAATAAACAGCAAAAGGAACCACAAAACGTCATAAACACATGGAAATTACAGCACCCTCTGGAACAATCAGTGGGTCAGAGAAAAAAATTAAAGAAGAAATTAGACAGTTTCTACACTTGAACGATAAGGTCAATACAACTTACCGAAATTTGTGGGATACGATGAAGGCAGTTCTATGAAGGAAATTTATAGCATTGAACACTCCTATCAGAAAAACAGAACAAACTCAAATAAACAACCTAATGTTGAACCTCAAGATTCTAAAAAAAAAAAAAGAAGAACAAGTCAAACCAAAGCCCATATGGGAGAATATTATAAAGATGAGAGCTGAAATTAATGCAATTGAAACTAAGAAAACAATAAAAAGAATCAATGAATCAAAGAGTTGGTTCTTTGAAAAATTAAATAAAATTGGAAAAACCTTAGCCAACCTTATAAGAAAAATGACAAAAAAGACAAAAATTCATACAATTAGGAATGAAAAGGGTGAAATCACAACAGATCCTGCAGAAATCCAAAAGATCATCAATACCTACTTTGAGAACCTGTATTCTAATAAGATCAAAAATACAGAAGAAATAGACAGATTCCTAGATACATACGAATTACCGAAACTGGATCAAGAAGATATAAAAACTCTAATTAACCCAATTATCCGTCATTGAAATTGAAGAAGTAATTAAAAAGCTACCAACAAAGAAAAGCCCAGGTCCTGACAGATTCACTGCTGAATTCTACACAAAATTTAGAGATTATTTAATGCCACTAATTCTGAAACTCTTTAACGAAATTGAAACAGAAGCAATACTCCCAAATTCATTCCTGGAACCAAGAATTACCATGATACCAAAGCCAGAGAAAGATCCAACCAAAAAACAGAACTACAGGCCAATCTCATTAATGAACATAGATGCAAAAATCCTCAATAAGATACTGGCAAACAGAATGCAACAAATCATCAAGAAGAGTATACACTATGACCAAGTAGGATTCATTCCAGGGATGCAGGGATGGTTCAACATATGCAAATCAATAAATGTGATACACCATATTAACAGAGCCAAGGACAAAAACCATATGATCATCTCAATAGATGCAGAAAAGGCATTTGACAAGGCCCAACACCCATTCATGATAAAAGCCTTGCAGAAAATTGGGATATACAGGCTTTATCTCAATCTGATAAAAGCCATCTATGACAAACCAACAGCCAACATCATACTAAATGGTCAAAAACTAAAAGCTTTCACTCTAAAATCCAGAACAAGACAAGGATGTCTGCTCTTACCACTCTTATTCAATATAATTCTGGAAACATTAGCCAGAGCAATTAGACAAGAGAAAGAAATAAAAGGAATAAGGATAGGAAAAGAAG
>PVJO010035242.1:0-10308 GCA_004026905.1 Hystrix cristata | reverse complement strand
ATTCACTGTTATCTTTAAAGATTCATTTCTGATGTTTTGCTTGATATAGGCCATTCATTTTCACTGCTGAGGATTAGGCAATTATGTGAGTTTACTGATTTTGTGCATTTGTTTATCCATACTTTGTCAGTGAACATTTCTCATGAATATGAACAATGCTTCTATGGATTTAGGCTTGTACAAGGGTTTCTCTGCATTTAGCTAAGAGTTCAGTCATAAAATATGCATATATCGAACTCCAGCAGGAAATGGCACAGAGTTTTCTAAAATGGTTGTGTAATTTACATTCCTACAGATAGTGTTAAAAAGTTCCAACTGATCAACAAAATATGTTATACTTTCCATTTTTTTCAGGTCTTTTGGGTGTATATGGAACTTTGTTTTAAGGTTTAAATCTTTCCTTAAATAGTGTTTGTTTTCTTATAGTCCTTGCTCCTGGTCTGGAGTTACTACCCCTGGTAATCCATTCGTTTACACAATAATGGGAGTCTACGTCATGATAAGCAAAAACCAAGGAGGCTGCTGCCATCCAGAGAAAAATTTGAAACCTCCCAGGCCTTCCTTGTTTCCTCATTAATATGTTGTGTTCTCCCAAGAGCACAGGGAGAGGGCACAACTCCCCAGTCTCAGAACTGTCTCTTTTCTACCTTTGCTTATTCAGATTGCAAAACAAGAGGAGATGTGTTGTAGATCTAGAGTTTTTCTTTTTTGATCTCTTGCAAGTGTGCTTGCTTTGGTGAGAATACTAAAGCACCAATGGTCCATGTTGAGTGAAAGGGCAGAAACTAACAGAGCGAGGGACATGAATGATGGATTTCCTACAGCAGGAGGGATAGAATTTGCTGCTCATCAAAGGCTGGGAAGCAGGCCTTCCTTAGAAACCAAGAGAGAGGAAAAATTGACCTTGGAATACAGAAGCATAGGATAGAAATATAAGTATCTCCAATGAAATCTGAAAATTAAGGATTGAGTGTTTATGTGAATTCCCTCTTGAGATCTGCCTTTCCAGGTAGTAATATGGTCATGGATATTTAAAAGCCCCGGGGATTGTTCAGCCCTAGAGAACAGCAGTAGATGCTCTGAGGCCTGGGGTGGTGAACGCCTTGCTCAGGATTACCCAGCTAGTTATTAACAGACCCATATCACACTCAGTGATGTCTGCGCCTCCTTTCTGCTACCCTGCTCTCTAGGTTCTCTAGATTAAATGAAAATCGTGGCAATGGATTCCCAAGGAAGAAAGTAAAATATGAGCTTTAATCTGTTAGACTGAAAATTTACGACAAAAATAAAATCATTTTTATGAAATTTATCTTTGAACTTTTACAAACAAATTGGCTTCTGTCTTTCTCAGAAAATAAATCAAACACAAGGATTTCTATGAATGTGATTTGTTAGGAGAAGTTCCCAGGGGAAAAAAACAAGGCCACCTAAGCAGGGCCCAGAGAGAAAGGCTGGTGCAGCCCCACTGGGGAGTTTTGAAGACTGCATGGGTCTGAGCATAGAGTGTGTCCTTGGGGAAGCAAAGAAGCCCTGGCATTTATAACATTTACAAGTCAGCTTTTGCTTGAGGGCTACTCCTGGGGTGAGGGGAAGTGAGTCCCTAAGCTTCTCGAGCTTTCCTCATGCACAAAGCAAAGTGGATCCCAGCAGCCCAGGCAGAAGAGAGCACCACAAAGACTTACAGTGGCTGCTGGGATTGAAAAGCACGGTGGTAGCTGGTGGGCAGGACCATGGTAAAGGGATCAGAAGAGATGAGTAGAGTGCCGGGGAGTCCTGCTGCTGCACCCGTAAGAAAGCTCCTGGATGTAATGGTGGTGGATGAAACTCTACTGCACGAAGAATGCACTTCCTTCTGCTGTCTCATATGAGTACGTGCGAGGCTGACCAATTTTTACAACACTTTTTGGGGAAAAGTTTGGCAGTACATCTCAAAAGTCTTAAATATGGAACTTTTCTAATTGAAATAGGAATTATTTATCAGGTAGTATGTTGCATATATCCTGTCATGTGTTTTATCTGCACAGTTATTAAAGCAAATTTCCATGAGGAAAATGATGCTGGGGCTGAGATGTGAGGGGAAAGGTTTGGGAAACGAGAATATTCCAGGAGATACCAGGAATTAAGTATGAAGGAAGGTAAAACTGCCCTATGAACAAAATTTGAAGTAGGTTCCTCCTCATCAATTTGCAGTTATCAAGTTCAAGACTTTTTGAGGAAAAAAATGTAGCCACATACTACTTTGAGAAGATGCCTCAAAGAAGCATTAGGAAGGTGAGTCTATTTTCATAGGCCTTCAGAAGAGGAAGGTCAGAAAAATCATCCAGGGCTTGGTCCCACTTTACATGGCCCACTGTTAATGTGTAGTTTTGGTTCGTTTAATTTGTTTATAGATAAATGGTGTTTTTGTGTAGATCTAGGATGTCCCTCAAAGTCTCACTTGTTCAGGGGCTAGGCTTTTGGAAAGTTATTGGGTCTTCGGGATGCTATACTGGTCAGTGGATTAGGGTGTAGAACTGAATATACTGTTAGAAGGTGGAGCCTGGTGGAAGGGGCAGACCACTAGAGCACCTTGCTTCTCATTTCTCTGTTTCTTTGTCATCATGATGTGAGCAGCCTCCTTGCAGCAGAACACTTACGAAGGCCCTTTGCTATCCTGTTTCTGCCTTGAAGCCAGCTGACTGTGGACTATAACCATTAGCCAAAATAAAGCCCTCTTCCTTTAAGTTGTGTCAGGTATATTGTCCCAGGAAAGAGAAAATGAATAGGGCAATTGGAAACATATTCAAAAGGGATTTTTGGAAGCCAAATTTTTAAATATAATTTTATACAATGATCAACGTTTCATGTCACACATAATGTGGATTTTCAATGGTAGTTTTAAGTGTTGAAAATTAATCCATCTTGTCGTTCTGATATAACTTCTCAATTGTTGATAGGTAGTGTTTCTTTTTAAACATAAAACAACATCATAAGGACATTAGTATGGATTTTCTTTTCCATACCTATCATTGATAATATAAATAGTGCTGGGATTCAGTGTCCTATCTGGAATCCAACAGAGTTGGTTTGTATTGTAGCTATATAATACACTGAATTGAGATATGATTTATTTACATTGTATCAGAAGTATTTGAGGGTAGATTGGTGCCACATAGATGGGTGGAATCCATTCTCTCTTTTTTTGGAGGAGGTTGAAAGGTTTTCTTAGAGGAAGATATCAGATTGAGTTTTCCTTTTTTTTTCCCTCAGTGTTACCTAAATGTAGACATTTCAAGGACCTTCCTATTCCCTTTTTTTCAGCATTTCTTCTCTTATTTAATAAAGTGTGTGTATCCCAGATACTGTGCTATTTACCAGATAAGACACTAGTTAGAAATTAATTATAGGATGTATGTTCATAGTATGTTACAAAACATTAGGATAGCAGGTGGTACATAGCTGAATGGGAAGACTCGAAATGAGATTTTCCCTGCGGTCATTTCCAAATATAAGAGA
This sequence comes from Hystrix cristata, assembly GCA_004026905.1. NCBI lineage: Eukaryota > Metazoa > Chordata > Mammalia > Rodentia > Hystricidae > Hystrix > Hystrix cristata. The sequence goes on along the minus strand of PVJO010035242.1, from coordinate 6,813 downwards.
AAGTCTATCTGTTTATTTACAAATGAGTGATGTGCTGTCACACATGCTCATTTTTAAGTGATTGTTAAACTATCTAAATTATAGTAATAACAGTCAAAATCTATAAAAGACCCCATATGGGTTATAGCCTTTCATAAGTATTATTCCAGAAATAACAGGATCTGTGGAGGAAGATCTCAAAAAGATAAATGACTAAGTTATGCCACTTAAATCACCACAATTAAAGCGTGTGGATATTGAATATAAAGAGCTAGAGGCCCACAGATCTTTTCCTTTAACTCTGTTTTTTAAAGGCTCACAGGATCTGGTGAATGAGATCGCTTGAGGAAACCACTTTGGTAAGAATCTCTATACCTGGTAGATGGCAGTGATGTGTATCTCTTTGCATACTATTCACACACTCATCCTGAAGTACTGCACCAGACAGTAGGATATAGAGAATAAATAAATAGCAGGAGAAAACAGAACTTTCAACAGAAAGCTTGGTATTACTCCAATAAGTCTTAAATGTGAATGAGTGGGAGGCTCTAAAAGTTGATGTTAAGAAGTCTGTCATAAATCAAAATTTCTTTGCCTTTCAAAGTTGTCTGGAGGAAATGCATAACACAATTTATCTTTATTCATTTTGAAGAAATAGAAGGAACAGCAATTTATAGGAGCCATAATTTCATTTTTCTCTTGTGTACTGTACCGGGATCTGTTCATATTTGGCTCATGTTATAGTTCAGTGATTCTTGGAGAAAAGCCAGGAGAACCTCGGAGGATGACAGCACGAGAATGGAAATTGTACCATCAAAATCTGAGCAAAGGAACACAGTTCAGTATGAGTTATATGAAAATTACTGAGTCTATTAAATGGGTGCTACTTAGAGATAAAAGTAGTTTAAATGATCATGTAGTGTTGAATTACAAAATAGATTTTGAAATAAAGACCAGGACAAAAATAATGATGTATACCTGTTCATCCATGCCCTTTGAAGTTAATTTTATACACTTGAAGTTGTTTTCTATTGAATGATTATATTTACCCTGTTTTCTCTTCTAACTTTGCATTATTCTTCTTGGCATATCCAAAATCAGTTAAAATGTGTTTATACTAAGTCTGTTTGCACTGGTTTTTCTGACTTTTCATGATGAGGGTCTAATGGAAGTATGATAAGGCTGTTTTCTTTAATGTTGGAAGACCTAAATTCCAGACGCACCTCCATTCCTAATAAGCTCTGTGACCTTGAGCAAGTCACATAATTTTATTAATCTCCAGTTTTCTCATCTATGAAATGATGTTGGACCATACAATTTCGAGAGTCCCTTTCATCTCTATCATTATATTATACTGTCAGCTCTCATTTTTACTAATTTAGAGGAGCAATGAGCTGCTGCTATGACACAGTAGATTAATCCTCCCTGTTTCTGCCTAATTGGCACGGGAAGTGATAGGGAAATGGGGTAAGAGGGAGGGAGGGAGCTGAGGTTGCTGCAAGTGGGTATGGGCTAAAATGCCTCAGTGCTCTGAGTGATTTTCTGTTGCCCAGTAGCCTTACTGCCTAGATGGTCTTGACGGTTCTTCGAGCTGGGATCTATCTGTCCTTGGTTCTAGTGACTTTCAGTATAGATAATCATGTTGGTGTTCGGGGCAATGATACTTGTTTCTGACGCTTATCACATATATATGAATTGTAGCTTATCTGTAGGAATATAAGCTGTTTAAATGTCATAGCTATTTCACAATGCAGAGTTACACACTAAAAGCCTAAAAGCTTGTCCATAATCCTAAAACTACACCTCAGGGTATATACACACACACACACACACACACACATATATATATATATATATATATTTTTTTTCTTTGTAGTACTAGGGATTGAACTCAGGGCCTAGGCTGTGTTGGGCAAGTACTCTCCCACTGAGCTTCTCCCAGCTCTTTTTATTTTGAAATAAGGTTTCATTAAATTTTCCAACTGTCCTCGAATTTGTGATCCTCTTGTCTCAGCCTCCCAAATATCTGGGATTAGAGGCATGTCTACTTTGAGGGTAATAGTTTTAAACACTTAAAATACCCAAGATTGCAAAGAAACCAATCCAGTTGAAATATAGTTATAGCCATGAATTCTAGTTTAAGACCTCTATAGGTAACATTTTCCACTTAGACTGGAGACTCCCTGAGACCAGAGAGTGTGTCTCTTGCTCATTTACATGTTCTGTGTGCCTGACACAGTGCGCAGTTCCCACAGGATGGTCTATAAATCCATCCTGCTCAGTAAACATGTTGGTTGGGTAATCTTCCCTCTTCTACAAAATCTGTCTCCTCACCAGATAGTAATTGCCTCTTCGGGTACTACACAGGGCTTCACACATAGCTGGTGTTCTACTAAAACTTACTAACTGGGTAGACAGATAAACTAGCCCTAAAGATTTTATTTCCCTCTCCTGCCCCTCCTCCCTCTCCTCCTTCCTCTCCTCCACCCCCTCCCTCACCCTTTCCTCTTCCTCTTCCTTCTCCTCTTCCTTCTTTCTCCTCCTCTTTGAGAAAGGGTTTCCCTCTTTGATTCAGGCTGGCCTTTGAACTCAAGATTTTCCTGTCTCAGCCTCCCAAGTGCTGGGATTACAAGTGAAGAATACTCATCCTTTACTTCTTGAAGTGGCTTCTTTAGATCTTCTTAGCGTCAGATGGATTCCTTTGTCACTATTGTTGTTATTCAATATAACTAGATAACAAAATAACTTATTATACTTTCTTGAAATATACATAGGAGATTAATAAGCAAATATGAGTAAAAGAAATGTCTATTAGGCATTAATCTGGTAATTTTCTTAGATGTTCATTTTGACCAAACCTTCGACATTTAGAAGGTCATTAAGAAAATGACCTTCAACATTTTCTTAAGTGTTCGTTTCTGACCAAACACACTTCTTTGATTTCAGATGTTTTTAATGCTCTTCATAGTGGAATTATACAAGCTGAACTAATTGATGATATGTACTACTTTGCTGAGAATTTCAATATTTTTCTCTTTGATTAGGCGAGTATTTCCCTTCAGCAGAAAAACAAGGCCAACAAAGCTTACTGATTTTGTAGAGAATGTTGATGGTCATTAGCATTGAAAAATTCAGACTTTTGATTAGATCTTGTAAATCACTAAAAGCAGCAAAATTTCCAAATAATTCAAAGAAGGTTGATTTTAAGGAATGCTAGGACTGGCAGGACTTTGAATGGTAGTATAATCCAGCTTTCGTGGTTCAATCCAGCTTCCCTATATTGCAGCCAGTTCTCTATGCCATAACATTTTTATTAGCTCCAGTTATTTTATCAGACATTCACTCATTCCTCATTAGTTTGTTCATTTATTCATAATTTGATAAACGAAGCAGTGTAGAGTCGTTAACAGCATGATCACCTCAAGTTAAAATCTTGTTTTTTTTCATTGTTAACCATATCATCTTATTCTCTAAGTTTACATTTCCTTATTTTTAGGGACGACACTAATAAAATGCCTATTTCACAAACTTGTTTAATGATTAAACGAGATACTATAAGCAAAACACTTTAAAAAGTGCCTGGCATCTCTTCTAAGTACCCATAAGGCTGTTTGAGGATTAAATAAATGATGGATATAAAGCTTTCTGTTGAGTACCTGGAACTGATAATCTATCCATAAAAGTGAACCATTATTATTAGGAAAGAATATGTAAGTTTTGGGGGATGAAAAGTTGAGTAAGAGTCATTGAGTTTTTTCACTGCCTTCAGTTTTCCTGCATGTCTTATTTCTCTCTAGGCAGAAAATAGGCTAGAAGAACATAACTCAGGTTCTTACTGAGTGTGGAAAGGTTTAGAAAATGCCCAGTGGAAAAAGAACGAGGCGAGGAGAGCAGAGTTCTTGGTGTTGCTTCCAGACCCACTGCTCAGGAATTTGTCTACAGAAAATGAAGATGGACTCAACTTTATTTAGAAGTTTCAGACTTGAGAAAATAATAAAAGAGGTGAAGAAAGTTGGTAAAGTACAGCCTTTGAAGATAAACTTTAAAAATGAATTTTTCTTAGAAAGATACATACTTGGAGGGGAACTGGTTGGAATCATAAATCGATCAGCAGAATGACAGGGAATATAATAAATAGTAAATGCTAAGTAATTATAGAAAAATAGAAACAGTGGTCGTTTTGGAATTTTACGGAGGTAAATTTGAGAAAATTAAGAGGACGACATTCATACATAAAAGGTAGCGTACCATGGAATACATTATTTTGAGAAGCTGTAGGGGATTCTGGAGAAATAATTAAAAAATCTTAAGTATTCAGAGGAGCCGAGATGAAAGCTGATATCATAGAAGAAATTGTGTTGTTATAGGGTTTCCCCTGGGACTTTTGGCCTCACAGCCTACACTGGAAGAACTGATAGTCTAATCTAGTAAGGTCATATTACATGCCCATGTTTTTTCTCATTTTTGAATAGGTAGATGACTGGTTACTCTTATACTGCTAAGTGTGAGCTTTTATGGTAATTTGGAAAATTTACATAGAACACTTTTTTTTTTCTCTCCAGCTTAACATTTCAGTGTTGTAAATCTCTCCCAGGGTATTCACATGCAGAGAAAACCTGAAGCCTTCATATTATAGCTGAAGTCTCAGAGGGTGAGACTTTCTTCTCAGAGGGTGTTCAAATCATCTCCCTCTAGTTAAATAATAGACCCTCATGGGCAAAACAATAAATAATATGTTTTCTTTAGCCATTTTTCAAGGACACTGTTCTACATTTCTATATGCTATAATCATATAGGTAAATGCTGAAGTTTTCAACTTCTCAAATCATGAATTGCTCTATAAGGGTCTGTCCTATAGGTTTCTGCAGTCATTAAGTCTGTGAATACACACATCTCATTGCACCTGCCTGCTGATTCACTAACATTTTACCTTCAAGATTGTGTGTACTTTCACATGTGTGTCTTAAAGTACTTTTCTTTATACCTTCAAATGATGTACTGCGATGCTTAATCACATCTCACTTTACATTTTCCTCTATGCATTTTGGTATGCATGTCCATTTAACTAGCGCTATATACTTTTTCAACTACCACGAGAAAGTTTAGTTTTAGTACATTATTTGTTTGAGATAGTTTTGGTCTGGTTTTAGTTTTAGATTTCTCCCTGAGAGAGGAGCAAGACATCTCTGTCTTTTAATATGACCTCAGTGAGGATTTCTAATTTCTGTTATTGTGTTTATGTAGTCACTTGTGGTATCTTCAGAATCACTGTTCTTTTTCTGGACAAATTTTCTGCTTTGACTGTTCTGTCTTCTTTGCTTGGACTGTTTGCCAAGGAAACTCTTAAGCAAATTGTTACTAAATATTGATCATTTGAAACCCTCACAGACTGTATTCTAGTAACTACTATGGAGAGGGAGTTTCATATTTACTATTTTACTAGGTATTTTATGTTTTCTTACAGATTAGCATTGCTGAAGGAATAAAAAGAAAAGACAAAACAGTCTGTCCATGTACACTTCTTTTTGGTAGTCTGTGTCAGAAGAAAAAAAAATGATGAGAAAACAACTCTTACTTATTTTCCACATTTCAAATAAATTTTAAGTTTCAAACTGTTAGCCTTTTGTTGGGTCCTCAATGGAGTGTTTCAGGCAGCACAAACAGCTTCTCAGAATTTTGTTGAGATTCTTCCGAGAGGCAGATATTTGATATTCTGTTTCCTGGCAGGCTTTTGTGTGTACAGAGCAAGCAAACACAAATGCGGTTTATACACAGAACCAAATGCCCCATTTGCTTCCCGGGTAACTCCAGCATAACGCTTGAAATTGGTAAATCTACAGTTATTGACGAAATATTTTCATCAATTAAAGTTTCAGGAAAAGCATTAGCATAAAATGTTCAGGGAAATATAGCTGATTTAAAATGATATCTGCCTGCAATCTTTGGTGCAATCTTTCTCAACTTCATTTTGAAAGTTTTACTTATTCACTCCTTTATTCAGTAAATACTGAGTGCCTGACATGTGCCAAGTCTCTGTGATTTCTACTAAAACTGAAAAATGACAGAAGTTACACCACTACTCCAACAACACTGAGAATCGATCTGAGATGACAAATGGACTGAGAGGACCCATGGAAGGGCTTTTATGATGTGAATAGACAATGGTGTTGCGTGCAGAAAAACACTTGCTATTTTGCTACTACCTGGATCAAGGCAGCCCTGTCAAATGGAAAGCAATTTGGAACTTACTTATTCTTGGATCCATATGTGCATTTTGGTCATGTCTCAGCTCTCCTGATGTGGGGCAGCTACCCATCAGCAGTAAAATGCTTTTCTCTATCCATGCAGAGACACCATGCAGTGTGGGGATGCTGAACTGTGGGATCTTATGAGATACTGTTCTCCAACAAGGGGGCTGTAGACTGTGTTGGAGAGTAAGAGAATCTCCTTGATACTACTTGCAGGGGATTATGAATTTTAATGTCCCCAGTGGGATCGGTGAACCCCAGTACCCCGGAGAGGCTGGAGAGGCTCCGCCTCCCACAGAGTGACTCCGGGTGAATGCTGAGCACCCAGACCTGGGAGGCCAGCCTGACATCAGGACTAACCTTTTGTTTAACTTTATACTTCTAAGCGTGTTGGTTTGCCTTTTCATTAATCATAGAAAACACTGCAGCTTTATAATCTCTTTTTAATAATTCCGATGACTAATACATGTTTCTATTTTTTTCTGTTAATGCCTTGTGTACTTTTTAATCTCATTTTAATTCACTGGCTTTTGCTCACTCTCCTTGAAAAATACTCTGCAGTAATCCTCCCCTGCCTGGAATTACC
>PVJO010035240.1:0-10123 GCA_004026905.1 Hystrix cristata | reverse complement strand
AAGCGCTAGTCATGATTTGTAAATCTACAGAAATGTTTTTTACATACAGAAATTAAAGTGCTGGAGATATGCACTTGCTTTATTGTGGGGCCAACTTTGAGCACCTGCTGGGTGTTGGTCACTATTTTTACTTTGGAAGTCAGAACACAAAGGGAGAAAGCAAAAAGAACCTTAAGACTTTGCCAAAAAAGTGTTTCCTAAAGAAGTATAAATTTGTCCCATGATGCTTGAAGCCATGAAAGAATAAACTCTGTTCACCTAAGGGCTAATCTACACTGCTGAGTCTAATTCCTGGTTTGTAAAAATCTTCAAGTCATGTGAAATGCTTTTTACATAAAAAATGAATACTTTGGTTTGCTGTCTCTAGATTGCTTTACTTTTTCTTTATCTGTTAAATTCCCTTGTGTGTCAGAGGCAGATACAACCCCCTGAGGTTTGCTAAGCCCTGAGAATATGGAAAGCAGGGCCAATCCAGAGAGAGAAATCACTCTGAGAAAGGCTTTGAAGATTGTTTTCTCATCTGCTTTTTATTTTTATATGCAAACAGGGCCCTCTGCAGTTCATCTTATCTCTGTCTTTAGTCAGAAATACTTTGGCCCATAAAAATAGAAGAAAATCTTCAGCTAAGAGCGACACAAGTGCAGAGGTTAAATATTCAGTTCTTTGAAGTGAAATCATTTTTTTATTCTGAGTGTAATGCTACTCCCTTCTCTCCCTCCCTCTTTCGTCTCCCCAATTCATCCAGGGTCACTAAGTTTGAAATTTTGTGGCCATTTTCCCAAAGATGTTTGGACCCTCCTTCTCTTACTCTTACTCAGTAGTTAACTGCAAGACTAAGAAGGCAGTTTAAATAAACTCTCTCATGAATTTATTCTGTTCACTGCATGGGTACTGGATCTCTGTGCACTTGAACATTAACTCTGTAGCTCTCTTCTAGAACAAATGCATGTATGTGAATGCACCTGCACACATGCGTGTGCGATTGTGCAAACATTTCAGAGAGAATCACAGAGCTGGATAATGAAACCCTCGTCAGAGTCATAGCCCTGCCTCCAGTATTTCCCACTACAAATCTTACATGCTTTTGATCAAGATTATCTTTCCAAAAATGATTTCATTACACCACTCCTCTGTTGAAGCACTTCCCTGACTTTCCACCAACTCTAGAATAAGTTCTAGTCTATTTAACCTAGTCTTTTAAGGCCTCTTTATTCTATTTCTCCTACTTCCTTTTTGATTCCCTACCTGCTTGGACCTCTACTGCCTGATGATTTTTCTTAATATGTAACATGAGTTGGCAGAACTTTTCACCGACTTGTGCTGCTCTGCTATCTGAGAGTGCTTACCTTCTCATCCTCCTTTGTGTCACCTGTGGAAAATATCTGTATTGTTTCTGAGCTCTGATGAAATGGTGGCCATCCGAGAGACTGTTTGTCCCTCATCTCTTGCTCATCTCTGCTTCCTGCGCTCGTGCAGCACCGTCTACCTGGAATGAGGCATCTGTTAGGTCGAATCATATGAAATGGTTGATAGGCAGCTGCTTTTAAAATGTATTCTTTGGGGCTGGGGATTTAGCTCGGTGGTTAGAGTGCTTGCCTTGCAAGCGCAACGCCCTGAGTTCGATCCCCAGCACCAAAAAAAAAAAAAAAAAAAATGTATTCTTTAATTTATGTGCAGTAAAACTCACTCTTTTGTGGCATCCAGTTCTAAGGGCTTTGCCACATGCTTTGAATCGTGTAAGCACCACCAGTCAAGGTACCGAGCAGCCCTTTGCCTCCTGGAATGTTCCATCATGCTGTGTCCTGCACTACTGTGTTTTCACTACAGAGAGTCTAATCTTGTACAGTTCAACCTAGTACTTAATTCAAAACTAAACAGTTCTGTGCTTGTTTTGACTGCCTGTTTGCTTTCAAAATTCATGCATTGAAATCCTCACCCGCAACGTGATGGTATTTACATTAGAGTCGTTGAGAGGCAGGCGATTGGGTCATCCTGAAGGTCCAGCCCTCAAGAGAGAAATTATTGCCCTTTTAAGAAGAGAAAGACAGGCCAGAACCTCTTTCTCTCTACCAGGTAATGACACAACAATCAGTCAGTCATCAAAACCAGGAGGCAGTGCCTCATCCAACAGCAGACCTGCCAGAGCTTTGATTCTGAACTTCTCAGCTCCAGATCTATGAGAAATAAATGTCTGTTGTTTAAACCACCAGTCTGTGGTATCTTGTTACAGCAGCCCCAGCAAACTGCGACACTTACCGTTCTCCTCCTTAGACTGCAGTCTCCTCCAAAATCCAAACTATGCTTTATTTTTTCCTTTCCCTGTCGCTCCTGACATTGAGCCTGGTGCATTCTACATTCTCATAAGGCCTGAGTCTCAGCTGAGTCAATGGATGAGTGCGTGGTTAACAAAAATAATTATGAGGTTTGCTTTAAGGATGAGACTGAACCTCTGTCCTCAGTTTCCAGCCTCTCCGTTCCTCAGCTGAATTCACTCGCGCATCCCTCCATGTGCGGTCCAGTCCTGGAGACAGTCATGATAGAAATTGAAACACGGCTCTGTCAGCCTATGGGGTTGGGGATTCACTTTATGAAACTGACCAGATCTGGTGTGCTGTGCGCCAGCTCTGAGCTCGAGGAACTGGGACAGCCTCTCTGTGGCAGTAGGCACTGCTGAGTCGGCTGCACACAAGTAGACTCCAAGAGAGACACCGCTGTAGATGCAGCTGGAGAATGTAACTAACTTGCACCGTAGTCTTTATTGCCTCTGGTCTCCTGAAGGTCATCATGGCGCATCTTACTGCCTCCCGTGCTCTAAAGTGCCAGCCAGGGACCAGTGGAGGGAGCCCACGATCTCAGATGTCTGTGTTACCCTACAGGTGTATGCTGCTTCTCCCTGACTTTCAGGGCTCATAGCACATTAACTGCACCTCAGGTAATCTCTCACCTTCTTTCTGTTTACTCCATCCCATGTAATGGGTGATTTATAATCCGCGACCTCCCTGTGTTTATAGTATGTTATTTAGGGGAGAAGAGCTGATAGTTCGCTTATGTTTAGTGTTATTGGAAAAGAGATTGGTATTAGCCGTTATGCATATCAGTAGTCATACTAACTTATTTGTAAGTACATCTTTTGTCCCAAGCATTATTAGCAGAATTTTTAGAGCTATATCGCAAATAGAATTATTTTCAACTTTAATGAAGTGTTACATAATAACTGACATTCGGGTGTTAAGTATGGTCTCAACCGCTGGATTTAGTTAAAATGCACCCCTTCAGGTCAACAGCGCTTAAAATGTAAAAGCGTGCATGATATCAGAAAACATTTTTAAAATGCAAAGGTCAAGGGAGTGGTGGAAGTGTTCAAAAACAGGGCTGTATGGAGAACTTCCTAGCGATAGGCCAAAACACTGGCAGAGGTTCAGTGTTTTGGCAGAGGTTCGGTACTGTAGCAACGAACTTGGACGGAGGAAACATAGTAAAGTCACTCTTTCCACTTAAGTGTTTAAAAATATAAACACGCTTTGATGTTAAAGGAGAATGTGTACAGAGAAAATAAGGACTGTGTTTATTTCTTCTCAGTTTCTGTAACATTTCTTAGCGTTAAAGGCTTTCATTCTGCTGCCTGCTATTGTTTTGCAGGAAAATGGGTGTTAGATATCAATTTAGATTTGGGGAGGTGAGTGAAAGTTCAAATTGTTTTTCCAGATTAAGGCGTTTTCTCCAGTGGTTTTTTTGTAGTACAAATAAACAAATATCACGTTGCCATTTAGAGCGTTTTCTGATTTCAGTGGAGATATCCTAGCTCTTTGTTGTGCATACATCTAGATCATCCTGGAAACTCTGCTTTGACCTCGATTAGCAGTAAAGACATAAAGAATCCTTAAAATCAAGAGCTGTTAATTTCCCACAGTTTAACTGATGCATGGGTTCCTTGTGGAGCCCCCGAAGGGTTTAGCCACCCCATCCCTCAGGAATCTGGGCTGTTGCCTGCAGACTCCAGTTCCCACCAACTCACAGACATGACCTTGGTGGGTAGATGCTCAGTCATGCTCCGAGCCCTGCAGCATGTGGTACGAGAGTTGGCACTGCAGGAAGTGGTGGCCCCAAGAGTGCAAGCACTGAGGACCCTGACCCCAGCAAAGCACACTTTGTTCCTGATTTCTCGGCAGTTCATCCATAAATTGATTGAAAAGCATCATAATTTCTTCTTTCCAGACTGTATCATTGAAATATTTTAAAACTAATCCATCTTTGATTTCAAAGAGTTAATGCCCAATGCAAGCAGTCACTTTTTATAATGTATGAGTTCATGCTTCCCTGTTCTTGCTACTGGCTAGCTCAAACCAGGTCTCTGATATTTAAAGGGGAGCAGAATGATACAGGAAGGGAGACTTTGAGGGGAAGAAGAATAAGCAGGCCTGGTGAAGTCCAGCTCAGTGTGTTTGGCTTGGATGAGGGCTGCGATGCCCCAGGTCAGGAGAAAGGACTCCCTGGAGAATGAATGATGCTAACTAACTAAGACGAATGTTGCGTTTTCCCCTGTAACCTCTGGTAAACTTTCACCATAAGGAAACCACTGGACATTTGTTTTAAAGAATATGGAATTATCCAAGTTGACACTCTTCCCTGACAGAAATCCTTTTATATTCTGGGATAACATTTTAATAGGAAAATCTCAAGAAGATTCCCTTCTGCATTCTCAGGCAGAGCCTGGCCTCCCCCAGGGAGTGCTCCATGCCATCAGTCCTTGCTGCCCACCCTCACTGCTGTCCAACTCTGGCCCTCCGTGTGTTCACCAACCAGAACATTCCACTGTGCTTCTGTGTCCAGAGTTTACCTCGGGGCTTCATTATAAGATGTGTGGCTGATTGCATCATTGGCCATGTTATTGCACTCAATCTCCAAGCCTCCTTTGCCCCTGAAGGTCAAGCAGCTGCACCTCGCCAACCCTATACTCATGGGACTGGTCTTCCTGGTGAGCAAGTCCCATCCTGATGTTACATAGGAGCCCACCATCAAACACCTCATTGACACAACAAAGATGCTATTATCACCTGGGAAACAACAAGGGTTTTAGAAGTTCCATGCCAGGAATGTGAGGCAGAGTCCAGACAAATGCTTTATTATACCAGTAATGTAGTCATGTAGTTTAATAGGTTAAATGACTAGTACTACAAGATATAAATATCTTCAATTTTTAGCCATCTCTTTGGAATTTACTTCTATAGTGCTAAATAATGCACTATTCTGCTGTCTCTTGGTTTATCTGCCTTAGATATTATCATTGATTTTATCTTATGGAAGATGAGCGGCATCTCTCTTACGATAGTCCAGCTCCAGTGTAGATACGTGGTCCTCTGGGCCTTCGTACACTGCTTTCCTTGGGTGTCCGTCATTTCAGGAGTTTCCTTCACCTCTCCTATTTGGTGGGTCCATTAGCTTTCTAAGAAAAGGCATGTATCAGTTTATAATGCTTTCAGCTGCGGGTAATACCAAGTAAAGTGACATGCATGGGAAGGACATTTATTAGATCCAATTAAGTGTGGAATTAGAACAGCTGCTTTAGCATTGTGGGCTGCATGATATTTTCAAGGACTCAGAGTCTTTCCAGCTCTCAGCTCTTTGGGACATTAATGTAAGGATATGACCTTGTGGGATAGCTGCAAGGTGGTTGCCATGTTGCAGGTGTCCTGTGAAAAGACAGTGCTATCTCGAAGTAAAGTGAATGAACTCTTTTCCCTGCTGATCCTTTCTTTAGAAGCCAGGAGGTCATTTTCTCGAAACCTTTTAGCCAGCTTCATTTCACATCTCAGGCCATAGCAAAGGAAATAGAATTACCATAACTGGATTCTGCTAAAGAGGATTCGTCCCTTGGAACTAATGCCCCTCCTTCAAAACAATGGCCACTCCAAGGACCTGAGTTCGATCCCCGGCACCACAAAAAAAAAAAAAAAAAAAAACAATGGCCACTCAATATTTCAGTATACTAGGCTGGCTATCAAGGTAGAATGGGGCTGGCTGACGGCCGACCGTCAGCGTGGCTCTGTGGTATCAAGGGAAGTACATTGATGTCTGAGAGGCTCTTTATGCCACCTGGTTGGGTGTAGCATTGTAGTTTGAAGTGGTGTCTCCTAATTTTGTATGCAACATTATTATCTTCTAGTTTTCGGCATTAGCACTAGGTGCAGTGCCTTTCTAATCCCCATCTTGTACGTGCTCCCTCTTTGGAAGCTTCTAGGACCTGCCCTATATCCCAGTGTTCTGTGTGTTATGAAGCAAGCCTTTTTCATCCATTGTGATCGCACTTGTGAGTAAGGCCCTTTCAGACTAGAAAATGTGCCTTGAAATTGAGAAATTGTTCAGTGATATTTTCTTCCTCACACGTTGTGCCCTTTGGACTGATCTTGTGTCTTTCTCTTTTTGTCTCAAATTTCCTCTGTCATTGTCTTTTTCTGCTTGATGAGACAGTTTCTCTACTTTATCTTCCAAATTTTTATTCATTTTCCCCTTTCTGCTTTCATATTTTTAGTTTTCAAGAACACTTTTGTTTTAGCTTTTTTTATTTTTCCTGAAATGCAGCAAATGGCAAGAGGAATAGAAGAACAAGTGGGCAAAAACCTTGGGAAATTTTGTTATACAAGCAAGGGAATGAGAGGTGCTCACATCAGATGAGTCTCAGCATCCCTGCAGGGGTAGGCAAGTTGCCTGATAAAGGAAGATGAGGTCAGGAGAACCCAGGGGAAGCTTGGGAGGAACAGAGAGGTCGCAGAGGCCAGGCACATGAATGTGATGGGCGAGGTAAAACAACACAGATCGATGGGAAGCTAGTTGAAGGAGTTTGTTATTTCTCACATTGATGTTCTCCAGCTTCTCAAACTTTTGCATTTCTTATTGCTTTTAAATGGAATCAGCTCTGTGTTCCATTACAAATGTGTTACATATTTATTTCAGAAATTTTGGAGAATACAAGAAATCACATAGGAAAATATAAAGATGGGCTTAATCTCACCCTCCAGAGATAACCAGTGTTAGCATTTTAGAATTTTCTGTGCTCTGTCTAGTGGTATATATTTGTATACAATACATTTTGTAAAAACAATTATAATCATACAGTAGGTTGCATTTTTTATTAATTAATTTTATTGGTACATTTTAGAAATATATAATGATCACACTTATCATAGGGAATTTGTACCTGTGCATGATATATCTTGATTCTTTTTTTCCCATTCCCTCCCCTTCATTCAACCCCTCTTCCCCTCCTTATTTACAAAAGCTTTGTTTCCTTTTTCTTTTCTCTTATTTTTTTCTCTTGCTTCCTTTCCCCTCCCCACTCCCTAGTTCCCCTTCCCATTTGAGCATTTTCTTCCTATTTCACGATATCTATTACACATTTTGGTCCTTATTTACACTCTTGGTTTCTCACACCAGAGAAACAATGCGATATTTACACATGCATGTCAGATTTCACTTAAGAGTATGGTCTCAAGGTACATCCATTTAAGTATGTTATAGTTTTATACTCTTCTTTTTTCAGTTAATGCCTAATATATCTTAAATATTCTTACCATCGAGTATTTTTTCAAGATAATTTTTTTCTTGGGATTTTAAAATTTAAATCAATACTGTTTTTTTAGAGCAGACAGGTTCACGACCAAATTGAATGGAAAGTACAGAGAGTTTGTATACCTCATTCCCCCACATAGGCACAGCCAACCCCACTACCAACCTTCCCACCAGTGTGGTATGTTTTTTACAACTGATGAGCCTACATTGACACTGTGTTGTATATGCCAAGGGTTTGAACAAATGTATAATGACACATAATCACCATTAGAACATCATACAGAGTACTTCCACTTCCGTAAAAATTCTCGGTACTCCACCTCCTGCAAACCCCTGGCAACTGTCTCCATAGTTTTGCCTTTTCCATAATGTCATATAGTTGGAATCATACAGGATATAACCTTTTCAGATTGGCCTCTTACACTTAGTCCAGTTTTTTGTGAGTGATAGATCATTTCTTTTTATTGCTGAATAATATTCTATACTGTGGGAAATAAATGTACCACAATTCATGTATTAATTCTCCTATTGGAGGATGTTTTGATTGCTTATAAGTTTTGGTAATTATGAATAAAGTTGTCCTAAACAGTCATGTCAAGGTTTTTGTGTGGACATATTTTCAGTTCATTTGAGTGCATGCTAATGAATGTGATTGCTGGATTGTATAGTAAGAGATATTTTTGTTTTGTAAGAAACTGCCAAACGGTCAGTCAAGATCATTTTTACTTTTAATATCTGCATAGTACTTCATTGTAAGTTTACACCAAAGTTTACTTGACTAATTTCACATTTTTCATTCTTCTTAAACAACTCTTTGTACACGTTTCTTACATTTTTCTTAGAATACATCCCTCCTAGTGGAATTGCTGAGTGAAAAGATCTGGTCATTTAAAGTATGTTAGTATTGCCTGATGGTTTCCCTCAGAGGTTATGCTACTAATTTATATTTCCGCCAACAGGCCTGAGGGTGACTGGTGCTTCCCATACTCCTGCTAACACTGTGTGTTATTATTCATTCTCTGGGGCTGCTGTGACATAGAACCATGAGCCTTACTGTCTTATAGCTCTGGAGGCCAGAAGTCTGAAGTCATGGTGTGAGCAGGGTCACGGTCCCTCTAAAGCTCTAGGGCCCAAAAGCCACCTT
This sequence comes from Hystrix cristata, assembly GCA_004026905.1. Taxonomy (NCBI): domain Eukaryota; kingdom Metazoa; phylum Chordata; class Mammalia; order Rodentia; family Hystricidae; genus Hystrix; species Hystrix cristata. The sequence continues at coordinate 1,413 of PVJO010035240.1, read as the reverse complement.
GGCTTCCCTGCCTCTTAGCTTCTGGTGGCTGCCGGCAATTCTTTACATTCCTTGGCTTACGGGTGTATCACTCCAGTCACTACCTCCTTCTTTGTGTGGCCTTCATCCCTGTTTATCTCTATGGGTCATCTCCTCCTCTTGTAAGGACACCACCCATGGGATTTAAGGCCTACTGTAATCCAGTGGCCCCTCATCTTAATTACAGTAGTTGCCCTTATCTACAGGAGATTCATTCCAAGACCCCCCAGTGAATGCCTGAAACTCAGTACGACTAACCCCTCTATCCCGTGCACTATAGCCAGAACTTTTGCAGTTTGAGATGCAGCAGCAAAGTCATGCATTTCTTTTTCCTTCTTCACAATTTCATGGATAGAAGATCTTATCATAGATCTTATCAACCTCAGCATATTTTTTTTTCTTTATTATGTCAAGAACTTCCACCTTTTTATTTAAAAGAAGCACTTTAGGACTTCTCTTTGGCATATCCCATTGCTAGCATCCCTCCTTTGCATTTTGGTGCCGTTATTAAGTAAAATAAGGGTTACTTGATCACAAGTATGGCGATACCATCACTGTCGATCTGATAACCTAGACAGCTTTAGTTACTATGTGACTAACAGGCAGGTAACATATACTGTGTCGATACACTGGGCAAAAGGGTGATTTGCGTTTCCTGAATGGGATGGAGCACAGTAGCTTAACATTTCAGCACACTGTTCTGCATGGCATGCAATTTAAACACTTAGGAATTGTTTCCAGAATTGTCCAATTAGCATTTTGTGACCACTTTCACTGTTGGTAACTGAAACTGAAGAAAGTGAGAATACAGATGAAGGAGGGGTGGCCAACTGTAATTACATCTCCAAAGACTCTGTTTGCAAATAAAGTTGCTTTCCGATGTTGCCAGTGGACACAAATTTTGAGTGGTTGAACCCGTGACAGTTATCTTTAAAAAATTTTTTCTAATCAGATGGAGAAAAGCATCTGGTTTTTGTTTCAATTTGCATTTCTCTCATTACTAGAGGGGTTGAAATCTTTGGCTGTGATCATTGCACGTGTTCCTTGTTTTGTAAATTGTTTATAGCCCTTACATAGCTTTCATTTGATTGGTTTATTCTAACACATGGAACAATCTGCAGTTTATTTTATTAATGAAAAGAGGGTGCGATTTGACTTCCTTCTCCTCTTAGGTCTCACATGTGACTTGCTGTCTTACCCTGTACCCATGCGCTGTCTAATCTCCACTGCCTATGTGGTCCAGGCCACCTCGGCTCTCCCTTAGATTACCACAGTTGCTGGCAGCTGATTTCTCTGCTTCTAACTGAGCTCATCCCTGCCCAGCACCCAGCGGCCTTTTCAGATGGAAATAGATTCTGTCACTCTCTTGCTCAGTGTCCTTTCGTGGCTTCTGAA
>PVJO010035239.1:0-10127 GCA_004026905.1 Hystrix cristata | reverse complement strand
AGGGGTAGGAATTGGAGCCCTATGGGGCGTAGAAAATGTCGCAGGGAATGGGAACCATTCACATATGAAAGAGGGAAAGGGTGGGAGGAAGGATGCTTGGGCAGGGACCTTTCTATAGAGAAAAGGATAAAAGAGAAGATCAAAGGAGACTGAAAAGAAGGAAAGGAAAGGATGGGGTTAATCCTTCAACGCATATCTGGTGGGTTAATGAGGGGGTGTGGTCAAAAGCCGCCACCCTCGAGCCTAAAGGCGAGGGCGGGAATCTTAAAACCGGTCAACACCTCCCCATCTGCGGAGAAATCAACACCGGAAAGGAAACTAGCACAGACCGAACCCGACATTCCCCGCCGGGCAGCCGGCAGGGGGATCAGATTGGGGTGCGCTAGTGAAACCTGTCCTCTGCGTTAAGAAAGTGGCGGCCACTCTAAGAGCTTTTAACTGGCCAGCAGAGTAACCACTGTTTTGTAGGTCCGGAGAAGGAGGAAAATAAGGGATTTTAATTTACCCGATGAAGATTAGGCTGGTGGAGGGAGGGAGAAGGGAGAGGGTGGCGTGCGCGATAAGGCGGGCGGGGGGGTACTCACCAATTTCATGTTCGGTGTTGTGTGAATTGGGCGTGGTCAGAGGCCCCGGCACGGCGAGCGTCCTCGGAGGGGGTTCGGTGGAAGAGGGCAACCGCAGCGGCTCAGACCGGAACGGGAGCCAGCACAGCAGTTGGGATCCCTCTCCCGGGTTTCGGCACCAAAATGTTAGCTCGCCGTGGGAGAAAGCTTTATTAAGGTGTTATAGCTCCTCCGCCTCACTCGAGTGAGAGTGGCCTTTTATCCCTTAGCCGCCCCCCCCTTTCGTGACATTGGAGGCTTGAAAGTGTGCATTTAGGATTGGTCCTTTCTGCACAGGGTGATTGGGTGGTGGGTAACGCCCCTGGGTAAATTGGCGCCACGGACCTAATTGGGGACCATAGTCAGGGGGAGGGGCCATTGTTTCCGCGGGAGATTCTGGTATAGAGATGGGGGGAAGGGATTTTGTGAGAAACCAGCAACAGCCATTTTGGCATCTGGGGAGGGTCATCCTAACAGGGACGGGTGGGGTCAGACATTAACTGTTTCTAAAGAGCTGGGGAAGTATTTTATGACCTCTTGCCAGAATCCAGAGTCCTGGGCCCTGGAGCCCTCCTTCCTCAATACTGCTAATCAATATTCCCAAGAAGGTGCAGCAGCTCACAGTGCCACCAACAGTGTGGAAGGTGAAGTTACTCCACATATCTTCTACCTCTTGGTTTTTTCACCTTTGAAACTTTCAGTATTCAGAAGAGTATGTAGGCATACCATATAGTAGATTTAATTTACACTTCCTTAATGAATAATCAGTATGTCTTTGTTTGTACTTTTTATGATTGATTTTTTTTTTTTTTTGCTGATTATTATTAGCAAAAGAATAATCAAGAAAAGGCAAAAATCAGCACAACACTTGACAAACTCAGGTACTAACTTCATAGGACAAAGGAAGGAAATTCCTGTGGACCATAAAATGCTACTCCATGAATGGATTTCAGAAAATTCTTCTGTAAAATTTGATTTTTTTTACTGGATGTTTTCTAGGACAGAGGAAGGGAAATAGCAGTCAATTCTGAGTAGTCTGTCTCTAAGGTAGGAGAAACAGGGGTCAAGTCCTGACTCTAGGCAAGGGCAGCTTGTGATTAAGTATCACCAGCAATAAGAGCCTCAAAGAAAGTGATTTGAGGGCATTGCTGATATGCAGGTAGTCATCATTAAAAGAAGAGGTCATTGTGGCACTTCACAGCTTGGAACAAGTACCACTTACAGTTAATTTTGTGGCTGATTTTGTCTGAGTTTGTTCTCCCCTTGTGGTTAATAGCAGAATTCTTTGTTATCTTTTTTAGTCCAAGTTGGCTTTCACCCTTTTAGTTTTACTCAGGTTTTTACTCTTCATTATATATTCTGAATACTATTCCTTGTCTTTTTATGCAATGAAATTATCATTTACCTTTCTACAGCCTTTTTTTTTTTAAACTCTTAATAATGCTTTCTGATGAATGGAGTTTCTTAGCTTTATTTTATTTCTCATAGAAAATCTATAATTCACTGGAAATTTTCATGTACAATGTAAGGTAGGAATTTAGATATGACATTAATTATTTTAAATTTTATGTATAGGTAGTAAAACTGTCCAATAGTTTTTCTTTTTTTTTAAAGATTATCATTTATTTCCTGTGCAATTGAGATTCTGTTTAGGAAGTCATTTCCTACTCCTATGTCTTCAAGTGTTTTACCTATTTTGTCTTCCAGAAGGTTTACTGTTTCTATCTTAATGTTTAGATCTTTCACTGAATCGTACTGGGTAGCTCTTTTTTTTTCTCTACAAATCTCAAGCAAATTCATGTGTGTGTGTATATGTGTGTGTGTGTGTGTGTGTGTGTGTGTGTGTGTGTGTGTTTTACAGTAGTACCTAGGTTCATGAAGTTAATTTGTTCTATGATTTTGGAAAAGATGGCCACTTTTGTGTTTGTGTGGGAAAGATAGCCATGGTCGTGTTGGTCACCTGATTCAGTGTTTGCGAACAAAAACAAAATTTTGTGAATGCTTCTGTTTGAAAGTCAAATTGTTTGCCAACAAAAATGTTTGTGAACCTAGGTATCACTGTATTTTCTATGAAACATTCTTTTCCATGGGTCCATTTGACTATCCTTCTAATGATACCATACATTTTAAATTTCTGTAGAAATATAATGTCTTGGTATTGGCAAGCATAAATCTAGATCTGTTCCTATCTTCAGTTATGTCCATTTTTCAACAGTTTGCATTGCATTCACACATTAATTCACCTTCATAAAAGACCTCTCACTGGGATAATGTCACCTGGGTTTAACAATATTTGTAAACTGCAGAATTTCCTTCCTTCGTATTCTATGGTGTATGTATGCAACATTTGTTTATTAATTCATGTATATCACAATTTTTTATTCATTATATTTCAGAGGTTGGACCATCTAATAGTAGGATTGTTAATATTCTCAGAAAAGAGAGTCTTTTGTCTCTTAAAATCACTCTTCTGATTGACTTTACACAACGAAGTTAATTAGATCACCATGTACTGTTGTTCAAATAAGATATGAATGATTGGAAGTATTTATAGGCTTAATTAATATATTATTTGCTTATAAGGTAAGAAAAAATGTAAAAATAACATTCTAACAAACTATAGATAATTATAATGTATTATACAGTTCTTTTTAAACCTACTAGGATTTAAATATTTTTGCTGTAACAAAATGGTAAAAGTTTGAGGAAAAAGAGATGTTTACCCTAATTTGAACATTTTACAATACATACACATGCTTCACAACATCACATCGCAACATGCCATAAATGAGTATACTTTTATGCATCAGTTAAAAATATGCTAATCAATTAATAAATTAATGTGCTAATCAGACTTTAATGTGTATACCTGACTTTAAATTGTACAGTCACTTTCATTTTATGTATTGCACATATGGTTTCTAGTAGTAGTAGTAGTAGCCTATATTTTTATTTAAAAAAATTTGATATGAGAACAGGATGATGTTTTTAATTGTGAGCCTGTAATACTTAAGAAACACTGCTAAAAGTTTTTATAAACTTGTCTTATAAGTGTACTTTGGAAGTTCCTTTCTCTACCTTTAAAAGTTAAGCATCAGCACTGCAGTTTTTCTCCCATTTGAGGTCCATGTAGGCTTTTTGACTCTTACTTTATTGCAGAAAGTCCGAGGTGCCAGAAGGGAGACCCACACTTCCTGCTGTTGCTCTTCAGCCAATGCAGTTATTTTCATTCTAGGTTAATAGGGCACCACGATCTCAGTATGTATTTTGACAGCCGAAACTTTGCCATTTAAAGGTTAGGCTCTTACTTGAGAGGACAACAGGGAAGCACTTCCATCTTACATTTTCTGTTTTCAAAACATGCAAGAATATCATTAAATTTTAAAGCCTTTTCATCTCGAGCTAACACAATTTTTTATTTCATAACAAACTTAATAATCTATACTTATTACCCAAACTGAATATAAGTGAAATAAGTAAAAAGTAAGAACTGAAAAGGTGGATAGAACACTTAAAATGCTAATCATTGAATCACAAGATACTCAAACTCATTAGTAATTGAGGGAGGGATGGAAATAAATTCAACCCTCAAATGCTGTTTCTTCTTTGCTAGACTGGCAGCAATTCAAAAGCTAAAGAGTATTAAATATTTCTAACAATACAGATGTGTAGAATTTTTCATGCACATCAAGTGGGTGGAAGCTACTTAGAAAGTACTATGAATGTGCTTTGAACTAGGGATTATGACTCGTTTACTTGATATCCAGGAAAGCTAATATTTTCTTCGTCCTGTATCTCATACAAAAATGAAAGTAAAAAGTGTGTTAGAAAATCAGTAGTTACAAAGATGGTGCTAGCAGGTATACAAGGTCATACTACTAAGAGAAATTTGAAAGAAATAATTGTAAGTTCATTTCTTTACAAAATGTAGTTTTGAGGATCTCTTTATATCTACATCTATGTCTTTGTCCATATTATTATCCATATCATGTTTTTAATCTGTCACTATATTTTTCATAACTTCACACTGGTGTTACGTTTTAGATATACTTAATGATAACATTCATCATAGGGAATTTGTACCTTACTAGATATATCTTTCTGCTTATTTTTTCCTGTTCCCCTTCCTTCCCTTCAACCCTTCTTCCGCTCCTTATTTTCAAATGCTTTGTTTTCATTTTTCCTTCTATTTTCTTTTTTTCTTGTCCCTCCATTAAGAAAGGATTCTCTGATATTGAAATATGCTTAGTAAAGTTATCATTTCTTGATGAAAAGTTTACTCTAGCAATTTTTGAGAAAACAGTCAGTCAGCAGTTTTGGTGGGGCTAGTGAATCAGTAAAGAAACCCTTGCTGTCACTCAGAAACAGATTAATTCCTTGAGGGTACCTGGCCTAAACATTAATATCTCCCTGATTGCAGTGCTAAATCTTAATCAATACATCTGGGCTCTGATTTCTTTAATCAAACTTCCAAATGATGAGTAGGTTTTGTTTCCTACAATTAGAAACATACTTCTGGAATTATTTATTGTCTGATTAGATTAGAAAGATATACACTTGAGGAAAAATTTCTTTATTACTGAAACTACTCCTGTTACTTACTTTATAGTGGCAAGATGGATTGACACCCAGAATTTGATTTGGACTTTGAGACTGAATATGATATACACACAACAAGATAAAATGAAATGTTTTGTTATTTAAAGAGTGAGGCTTATCCATTTATCTGTTGATAGACACAGAGACCACTGCCAAGATTTATGAGAAACCCAAAATATAAATAAAGAGCTGAATGAAAGAGTGTACGAAATAGGGAGATAGATCTTTCCCAAATGGGAAGGGGAGCATGAAATGGAAGGGGAGGGGAGAAAAAGAGGGGAAGGGGATGAAAAATGAATTGAGTTGTGTTACGTGCATGTACCAACTCCCCACAAGGAATGTAATCATTATGTACTGAAAACATACAGTAATAAAAAATTGAGCGGAAAAAAAACCCAATAACTCCCAATCTATAGGAAATGGCTTCTTTTTCTAACCCAGGCAACTAATTTAGGTTATAGAACTTCACTTGCTCCTAGACTTCTCTTGAAATTTGTATGGAATGTCTGTTCTAGAGGGTCAGAAAGAATAATACATCATTGGAGTGGCTTATAATTAGTAGGTTCTGTGTCAAAATAAAACCTATCTACATATAAGAAAATCAAGCTTTGAGGACTTGTTGAACTTCCCAAGCCTGGCACTACATGTTGATAATATTTGAAACCAGGAAACCAAATAAGAAAAAGATACTGAGAACTATAAACATCTTTGTAAAGGTTATGTAACAAAATAACAGTGGTCTGTGTGGGGACAAAGAGTTAAAACCCCAGCAGCAGTACAAGTCGATGGCCACAACCCTGCCCGGCACTTAGTGGGCAATCATGAGGCAATGTGCTAATGCTACCTAGAAAGAGAATAAAATAAATACAAGGCCTATTCATTTCCTCTAATGTAGCATGACCCATCTTCTCTAAAAGCTAAATTATATACATATCCTTATCTTAATCTGAAAGGCCGTTGGACAGCCCTGAGTAAAAGGCCTTGTAGCTCTGCAGTGTACAACTTTAGTTGCATGTAATGTTCCCAAAAGATCACAGGAACCAGGGGCTCAGGGAAAAAAAAAAAAAAAAAATATTTCTTAGTATCTTTCTATTTGTTCCCTACAGCCATTTTCCATGTTCTTAAACCTTGTAAAAACCCTAATCTCTCACCCTAACAGTGAGAGTTAATAGTGTCAGTTTGTTCTTGGAATGTTGCGAGCTTTCTCCCTGCCAGTGTACCGTGATCTGAATAAACTTGTCTTTCTCATGCTGATCTGGTAAAATGTTTTACTGCCTGTCACACAGGCCCTTCTTAAACCTTCTCATGGTGCACTCTGGGTTCTATGTTTTTGGAAGCAGGAGTGCTATGACCTAGCCAACATTTTCCTAATGCACTTTCGTCAAAATCTTCATGAAATTCAGCGTGTATGTCAAGTTCTCTTTGTATTTTTCTGTTGTCTTTCCTTGCTTATTTAGAGCTATTTTTGTAAAGCATGTTATAATTTTCATAACTTTTTACTTTGGAGTTTGTATTTATTTCAGTAGTATTATTGGTGCTGTTCTGAATTTCTCAATTTTTCATTTGATAAAGGCCAAAGCTTTCTTTGACCTTCACCAGTGAGACCTTACTGTGTGTTTCTTCTGCCCTCTGACTTGCCTGGGTGGGAATTATCTCGAGGGCTGTCCACCAAATTCTGCCTCTCAAGCATGTAAATGGGATGCACATAAAAAACTAGTTCAAAAGCATGTGTGAAACTCAAAGGTGGGACTTCTGAGCAGATACAACTGGAGCTTAGACTCCAGTAGCTTTTCCTTTATCTCATTTCATCAATAAATTCTTGGGAGAGAGAAGTTATTTATATTTTCCTAGAACTGAAGAAGCTGGAAAAAAGTCAAACGATTCAAAGTTCAACCATCTAACATTTAGATCTAGTTAGTGGTGATGGTTATTAACGTGCTACTCTGGCCTGGTGATTTTCAGAAAACCTTTAAGGATTTGATCTGTGCATGTTGAGAAATAATAGCCAAAAAGCTATTTTATTGTCTCATGCAAGTTTCAGTTGAAAGTATTTATAATATAGTTAAAAAGTAGTTGACTTTGTAGACTTGAAAGGAGGAAGCCTACACGTGTGGATTTACCCTGGTGAAAATTCTCAAACTGAGTCTGTGCCAATTGAGTAGACATAGAAAAGGTTGGAGCTCAGAATTTAAAATCTCTCAAAATACAAAAACAAATGAAAAATACAAGCAAACAAAAACTGAGTGTTTATTCATTTGGAAGATACTTGCTAAAAATTTTTGTGTAAAAACGTAGTGATATGTAGCCGGTAATGGTGGTGCACACCTGTAATCCCAGCACTCGGGAGGCTGAGGCAGGAGGATCCCTGCTAGTCCAAAGCCAGCTTGGGCTACATAGTGAGTTCAAAGCCAGCCTGCACTACAAAGCAAGACTTGGTCTCAAACAAACAAACAAAAAAACCCAAAAAAAAGTAGTGATACATGATATTTTGACATAAAACCTAAAGAAATTTGTATATAATGTTCATAAGAATTAAATAAATGTTAAAAGTAAATGTGTGAGAACTTCCTCAGTCATGCTTTTTCTGTCTGAAAGATTTTTAAGGGTTTTCTTCACTGAGGTCACCCAGGGCAGACACCTACTGATTTCCTGTAGTGATGGTATTAATTCTAAATAATGTGTTTATGTATCTAAATTGCATACAATTTATCAAAGATAATTTCAAATTACAGTTACAATTTCAAGAAATTTTAATATAGGCAAAATTGAGGGGAAGGAGCTATCACAAACTTATGATGATCCTGTCCTTTTTATTGCTATGAGAAAGTGTTTACTAAACCGTCTGTTCCAGAAAGGATCCTTTAGCCATGTCCATAGAAAGTGTAAAATCCTTATAGCTCTCTGTTAGATTACTCTAAATCACAATTTATAGCTAATGGCCTTTCTACCTCCATTATTCTTTGTGTGTCCTATTCTACTTTGTTCACATCTACATTTTGTATAATGCAGTACATCAAATCTCCTAAATAAAAGGTCCAAAATAAAATACACTCAGCTTATTAAAATATTTTTGACAACAGCTATCTTAAGGTCAAAAGTAAAATTTTAATTGGAATAATATCATTTTCGTGTGTTATAAATAACAGGGTTTAGTCACTCTATCATTTAAGGAAATCTCCAAATTCAATAAACAAAAGAGGATTGTATCAGAAATGACATCACAACTAACTTCCCCAGAGTGAATAATCCAATTTGGAAGGAACTTTGGTGCTTTTTGTGACCTTGTCTCTGATGGAACACACTGTCACTTCCACATAATGTGTCTGTCTGAAGTCACTCAGTGAATTCGGCCATACTCAAGAGAAGAGGAAAGAAATAGTGTCAGGGAAATTGTAGAGACATTTTAAACAACCACAGTGATTAGCTCAGGATTAATTTCAGATCACTTGTTTTACAGGTAGTTGCTGATACACAAAGGATAATATACCAGGAAGACAAGAACATAATTATTGTAAAAGCTCTCTCTCAACCCCATCCAGTTGGTTTGCATCTGTCTCCTCATTACTCTCTTGATTCTTCTTCAGGCTAAGTTGCCAAAAATTTTCTAATGATTTTTACTTCAGGCTTAGATTCAAATAATGACTTTCGTCTTTAGTGGCATGCCTAAATTTTGGTTTAGGAGAAGATATCAGCAGCCTATGATTATTAACACTTTTATGTTGAATCACACTTATCTCTATAAGTATATGAGGATAGCGTTATTTCACTTCAAAAGTCTGGTTTGTATTTTAAATATGTAATGTGTCATCCCTATCAGTCTCCAAACTTAGGTTTTAAAAGATGATAAAAAATTAAACTTTTTGACTCACAGTAATATTTCCTGAAAAATAGAGAAGATATTCCAATAATATTTCTTAAATAACACTAATATCTATCCAGTGAACAAGGTGTTGTTTTCTCCTCAGTTTAGTAAGTTATTCCAGATATAAAAAAAATAGAACTCCTAGTTTTTCTAAACTCAAAGTTTGCATATCTGTGGAAACCTCACTGCATGAAAAAAATATTAATGACATATAAGGCTGAAAACATCAGGTGGTTATGATGTGTGTGAAAAACATATTGATTTCTATTAAATAAATGGCTGAGGGTGTTTTCTCTTTGTTTTCACTATGAATATCTCAGCTGCAAGAAGTCAGTGTAGGCAATAATATATGAATCATCATGTATATCTTACTTTTCATTGTTTAAAGCTGTATCTCAACAATGGGTACTTTTCAAATCCCTTCTTTTACATCTCAGTCTGTACCGTGACTAATTTCAGCGTATTCGATCCACAACATAGCCTTTCTCCAGCTTATACAGTTGGAAGAAAATTAAAATGGAATTTTATGGGTTCATTTTGTGCTTAAAACATTTGAATACTAGGTAGGAAGCATATTATTTTATTTCTCATATCTCATATCCTCCAGGTTTTTTGTATTACATTCAAATTGTGATACCACTATGTAACCCAATTGTCTTTTTTTTTTTTTTGTAAAGTTCATGAACTGGGTATTAATAAAGCATTTTGTTAGTAGCACACATTCAAGAAGTCACTAAGAAGCATTCTGGAAGTCAATTTGGCAATAATATTTTATTGTCATTTTTAATGCCACATTCATGCACATTTTTTACTACATTGCTAAACTCTACATTCCAGCTCAGTCACAGGTTGAAACATTATATATTCCAGATTGTGTTCCACTCTGTGCTGCAAGCAGCATTATGCTGAGTGCAGCTGTCAGAGTGCAAGGATTATAAAGTGTTGCACAGATATAAAATGTAAACTTAAACTCTGCAAAATTCATGGAAATTAAGGATGAGCAAGGAGAAAAATCAACATTAAATATATTTTTATAAGATAGTCTTTCTACATACATATTGAAC
>PVJO010035238.1:0-10122 GCA_004026905.1 Hystrix cristata | reverse complement strand
ATGCATTAATGTTCATTTTGTGGTATACTGTATGTTCTATTCTTCAGAGAAGAATATATGTTCTACTGCTTGGATATTTTACAGATCTCTGTTAGATCCAGTTAGTTTATCATGTTCAAGTCTTCTATTTCCTTGCTGCTTTTCTGCCTAGTAGCTACATCTACTATCAAGAGTGAGGTTCTTGGTGTCTCTATTATTTTTGAGTTGTCTATTCTCTCTCTCTCTTTTTTTTTGGTGTCAGTTTTTGCTTTTTGTATTTTAGTGTTCTGTTTTTGTTTGAATATGTATTTCTAACTTGTGTGTGTTCCCCAATGGAAAAACAATTTATTACAAAATATTGTACTTTATTTCTAGTAATAGTTCATAAGTCTATTTATCTGATGTTCGTGCAGCTACAACTGAATTATTGTAACTGCAATTATGATGTTTTTCCTTTTAACATATGCATCTGAATTAACGTTTTTTTTTTTCCTGTAGACAAATATAAATGGGCCTGTAATTCACCCAGTCTGGTATCTCTGTCTTTGGATTGTGCACGTTAAAAACGTGCACTGAAATGTTGCATACAGGTGAATTTAAAATGTCTGTGATTTGATCTGTGGTTTTTATACACACCAATTCTGTTTTCTATACATCTATTTTATAGATCCAATAATGCAATATACACTTATCATTTTACATAATTGTTATTTAAGTCAATTTAGTGAATAAAAGAGAAGAAAAATGTGAGTATACATTTACCTTCACCACAGCTATTGGTTTTGCATATTCCAAACCAAGATTCAAATTTCTGGAGTCACTTAGAACTACTTCATAACAGCACAAAGAAATTTAAGTATTTCATTTGGTTGAATTTGCTGGGCATATATTTTTTCCCATTTTTATATATCTGGATTGTCCTCATTTACCTTAATCTTTGAAAGCTAGCTATGCTGGATTTGGATTCCTAGTTTGTTTTTTTTTTTTTTTTTTTCGATGCTGGGGATTGAACTCAGGGCCTTGTGGTTGCCAGGCAGAACTCTGCCTAGTTGTGATTTTTAAAAATGTATTCCTTCAAATACTTTTCCCATGTTCTCCATTTTTCTGCTAATAAATCATCTGTTGATATTATTGGCATTACTTATAATCAGAAATTGTTTCTCCTTTCTTGAGAACAAGAACAAGATTTCTCCTGTTTTTTGTTTTGTTTTGTTTTGTTTTGTTTTCAGCATTTTTGCTGTGATATATCTCTGAGAATCTCTTTGACCAAACTACTTAGAACTCACTGAGTTTCCTGCATATGTAGATTCATTTTTAAAAATAAATTTGCAAAGTTATTTCTTTGATTAATTTTTGTTTTTTACTGTCTCCTCTTCTGATACTCCTGCATGCATATGTTGATACACTGTTACCTTGTATTTCTCTGAAACTCTGTTGAGTTTTTTCTACTTTTTTGTGTCATTATTCTTCAGATTAATTATTCCTTATTAATATATATTCTTTCAATAAGTTTAAACCTGTTGGGCAGTCTTGATTTGGGCACTATTGTAATTTTAGCTCTAAAATTTCCATTTGTTTCATTTTTTTTAACTTTTATCTCTATTGATTCAACATTTACAAGGCATCATCCTCAAACTTTTTTCTTCTTTATTCATAGTTTCCTTTAGCTGTTTGAATATATAGTGGCTATTTTGTAGTGTTACTTATGAACTCTGATATCTGCTTATTTGTAAATGAAAGTGTTACACTTTTTTGGATTTATCAACATTCTTTCCTAACTTTTTTATATCTCAAACTTTTTATCGGACTTTTTGGATAATCTACTACTGAAACTCTTGGTACTCCCCTATTCAGTGATTGTTATTCATTATTCCTATTTGTTTACTTACGTTTCAGTAAATGGCTGTGTTATTCTAGTAAGGTTCATCTCTATACTCTGATCCTATTATATTGTTAAGGCCCCAGTAGTGTTCCCCGGGGACAGCAGTTTTCTTTATGACCATGTTCACCCTGGAACAGTGATCTGGGGAAAGTTGTTTTTTTTTGTTTTTCTTTTCCTGACCACAAGCACATCGCTCAAATGGCTGGCAGATTGCTCTATGGCTTTCAGCAATGCTGTGGGACACAAATGGCCCTCTAATCAAATCCAACAAAGTTCAGACTCTATGAAGCAATAGCTCCCGAAGACCAGTTTGAGATTTCTTCTCAACCTCAATAGATCTCCCAACACCTGTGTCTTTCCCTGCTTCTCTCCTGCAAAGCGGCCAGCCTATGGTTTGACTTGTATCATTAACGAATCCACCGCTTAGCTTTTGACCACCTAGGACCACAACCTCCACTGTTTCTGTATCAATATTTCTCTACGCTGAATTGCAAATGAAGTCATTTCTTCTGGGAAAAGCTTATAAGCTTTCTGTTTAAAGGCCTCCTTCTTTCCTTGGACAGAATATCTGAACCATGGCTCTGGAGTAAGGGAAAAGGGGTGATCATGTGTTTTGCTGTGGACTACAGCTCTGCTTCAGGAGCTGGGGGCTCAATGGGCCCCGGGCGGGTGCCATCAGTCTTGTGGTTTTCCCCCCTCAGGCCTTGTAAACCAACTCAAGCTCACCAGCTTTCTCCGGGACTCTGTGTTCAGTGCAGACCTCGTATTTCTCCAGTGGGAATTGGTAGAAGAAGACAGACTTCATCTATGGGCTCTAGTTCTTCACATCTTTGGCTAAGCTACAGCTGACTGGGATCATGATGAGAAGTGCCAGTATTCTGCTGGTCCTGGGAACGTGGCCCTGAAATTTTGTAGACTTCCTTGAATATTTGTTTATTAATTTGCTTTTACAAGCATTTTCAGAGAACTGATATGTTTTCATTTTCTTAACTTTTACTGGGTTCTCTATGGTACACTTCCATGTAGATTCTTAGTCTTGTCAGCAGTTCATTGGAATGATATTTGGTGACTGTACCATATTTTCTCATCTCTTTTCCATATCCACCTTGCATATGGTAGATATTAAACAATCATTGACTCAAATATAAGATAAAGTATTATTTTTCCAAATAAGTTGAAAACAGAAAGGAAGCTATGTTTTCTAATTCATGCAATATAAATGAGAGTGTATCAACAACAGATTTTTCACTTCCAAATAAAAATTAAAAATTTAATATGAAAGATATTAATAATGTCAAGTAACACAACAATCAGCCTGGATATGTGCAATCAAGTGATAATTAATACAATAAGTACATTTTCTTTAGTGCTGTCTTACAGCATGTCAACAAACAGTAACTAACATACATACAATATTTATTACTTTAAAAATGGTAGTGCTAGTATGAGTCACCATGCCCTGCTCTTGCCTCTTTTGAATTACGTATGTGTTATTATTCAAATCCAGACAGAATGAGAGCTTAAAATTATTTTGATTATTTTATATAATTAGTAAATAACAGTCACAATTTGAACCCAAGACACCTATTCTTGTACTTTATGCTTTCAAATGAAACAAGTTGCTTTTAAACAACTATCAAACGGTTCATTCATAAGAATTGATACCAATATGAACTTCATGTCATGCTCTAAGAGATAAAATCTCTGCTGTGAAATAGAAAGCAGATAATACCTCAGTGTGCAAATGAATTTAATCCTTAGAACAAATTACCTTTAAATCTCTACTAATTCTAACACTCTAAGATCAATTTAAATATCAAACTAAATTTCACAGTATTACATTCTGAAGAATTCCTAAATATTTGACTTAGGGAAATGTGCACGTAATGTCTTTATCCCTTTAGGAGTAATACTCCCATATTTATTCTCCATCTCCAATACTTCACACTGTGGATTTCTGCTCGATTTAAAAACAACTCAAACTCCTGCACTTAAACATCCCCACGCATTTGGAACTTCAGTGAAGTTTTGGATGAGATAGAATTTTTTGACTATTTTCTTGAACATAAATGCCCCCCTTCTTAGCATCGGCTGTTTTTTTGTAAGTGATGGTTTGTACTGTCATCTGAATCCTGGAGAAGCAGTGTGAGAGGTAACTTGGTGTCGAGTGTGTCTTGGCCTGAGAGTCAGCGTGGTGGAAGGTCCTATGACCACAGTAAGCTCCAGAAAAGTGTGAGAACTTGCTTCAACATGGGGAGAGGGTTGGAGATAGAGCAAACATTCTGCTCTACAGCAGTGTTTGCCACCTCTGTAGCAAATCTCATTTTCTCTTTCAACAGCGCAGGAAGACTCAGCCACAAGACAAGGCTGGCAGGCAGTTCACTAAGCAGAAGAGGGATTTATTTATTTATTTATTTTTTTAAATGAAGAGTCCCTTGTTTCTCAAACACTCTCCAAGTTTGTTGTAGTTTCTATTCCTGCAACTTGTAGAATCAAAGCCACCTCTTGGAATTGTAAAAGTGCTGCCAGAATAAATGTTTCCCCCTCTATGAAAAAAATAAAATGACAGTGCTCATATTTGATGCCTGTTCATTAAACCTTTTTGAATGACTAGAGACCAAAGAGATAGATGTGATTCTTGAGAAAGTGTGTTGTTTCTCATGCCACAGTTTGTGAATTGTAATTGTGGTTTTTCCAGTTCACTGTTGTAACCAGACAGAATTTTTTAAAAATTCAATAAAAACACAAAGAAATGGTTAAGCAATTAATAATAATCAAAAAACATTGGACATAAAACTAAATCCATCTCAGGAGTAAATGGAAGCAGCAACATTTGAAGTTCTGGAATACTCACCTACACATGTGGACTATGAAATGCATTACCTTGAGAAAGAGAATATTTAAAACAAGTCTATTAAAATGAATCTCAAATTCTCTTGTCACTCCTTCCTCTCTATATTTACATACATATCCTTTGATAACCAGTAGAACATAGAGAAAAGAACTAAGTGTTTTGACTAGCACTGAGATACATAGTAAAGAGTGTGTGTTAACTCATCCCCAGCATCAACACACAGAGAAGAGTTGATTCAATACTAAACATATTCTGAGTTTCAACTTTGGAAAAAAATATACCTTTATTTTATATTTATTTGTGCTCTAGAAGAAAGAAATCTGTAAGAACCTATGTGTTCCAACAAACAGATCCATGATATCACCCATATCAGTATCTTTAATTAATATCTTGGAATTTTATTTTAAACACATTGAGCAAATAATGTTGAAGTGATATATTTGAAGATGATAGCAATATGAATATTGGCTTAATATAAATAAAATTCAAGAGTCAGATATGGTGTTACATATCTGTAATCCCAGCACTTGAGAGGCTGAGGCAGGAGGGTCTCCGTAAGATCAAAGCCAGCCTGGGTTACATAATGAGTCCAAGGCCAGCCTGAACTACATTGCAAGACCCTGTCTTAAAAAATATACAAATAAATAAATAAATATTCATTAGATACACATGTAGAGCAAAAGAAACATTTTTTTCTTGCTTTATGAGTTAGTATTTTTAGAATGCTCGGTAGTGTGTATCTTGCACATCCTTAATGAAAATTCTATTTGTAAAGAAACAATTTCTTGAAAGATGCCCAAATTAGGAAACTGCTACAAGCCGTGGGGGGCACGTTGAAAGCAGAATAGGATCAACTGTGGATGAAACAGCAGATACCTGTGTATATCTGGAAAACCGAACACAAGCTGTCCATCCTGATGACTGAAAACTTGGACAGAGTGACTAGTAACAACTACTATGACTGTCCAGTCCTGTTAATCAGTTGTTTGTGTGCTTTATTCATAGTTCTGAAGTGATTTTGGAAACTGCCAACGAGAAAAACGAGGGAAAACAGATTCCTGAGATGGCTGTCTCGTGTTTTCTCTATCTTTTCTTCGTCTTGTTTTTCAAAATCATTCTAGGCAGTAGTACCAGTATTTGAGAACAGTCTAATGGTGAGAATGTATATTGTTTGGGGTGGGGGACATAATGACTTATAATAAAGAATAAAAAATATTTATAAAGCACAATGGCTTACTTATAATACAGGATAAATAGATTTATAAAATATATTTGTAAAGCACAGGCAGTAATTAACTCTTCCTTAGGAAGTCAAAAGCGCTTTACTAAAGAAGTGATAAAATTTACCCAAAGCCAGAATTTAAACCAGTGGGAGTCACAGTACTATACATATGCACACTATTGCCCTCTTCCAACTCCTATTCCATATTTATGAGGCCCTCACCAAAGCCAATGGGGAGATTAAGGTAAAGAGAAAGCTGAGCATCCTGTTTAGTATCACATACCAGGTCTGCAATGTGGCCAGAACCACACAGATGGTTTCCCATCCCTAGTTTACTAGTCATCTATCGCAGCACAAATCAGGGCTTACCCCCAAAATAAGACACTAATCAACTTAAAGGAAAAATACTTAATATGAAAAATTATAAGTAATTAAATAATATAAAAATTATAAGCACAAACTAAATGCATGGATAGAAATTAGGTGAATCCAAGCTTCTTGTATTTTCTGTTTAACAAGGAGGTGTTCTTATGTGTAGATGATATTTGTTTATTAGTGCAAGCTGACTCCTCTTGAACAAGATGTCAGAAAATCATTATATTAGCTGTTGGAAATTCACTTGAATTGGATTTTGTCCAATGGAAATAATACTAAATAATAGCCCAGATTTTTCCAAACAAATGTAGGGGAATGATAGAATAGTGGAATGATTATTTCTTGTATTTTGATTAAGGAAAAATATAAATTCCCAGAGTACAGTGAATGAATTAATCAAGGATAGTTGTTTGAGTTTTGGTTTGCTTTTTTCTAAAGATAAAGAATGGTGGCATATGTCATTTTTATTAGTAGAAAACACAATTCCAAACTTATAACTGAAACTTCTTTATAGTTAAATTAAAATATTTGAGAAAGTTCAGATGATATAGTGGTACTTTTAATAACATCCATCACTGATCATAAAACTTTTTTTTTTTTTTTTGGTACTGGGACTCAAACTCAGGGCCTCATGCTTGCGAGGCAAGCACTCTAACCACTGAGCTAAATCCCCAGACCTTGATCATAAAACTTAAATTCACCCTGAATACTGTAACTTCAAATGCTGAAATCCCAAATAACAAAATCCCAAATGTCTTAAATCCCCAAAACCAAACCCCTGAATGCTGAAACCCTGAAAAACACATGTATCAACACATTCAATTTTTGTAAGAATAATATATTTTATTGAAGAGAAAATATGCTATTGTTATATAGAAGGGCCAGAGCCAGGATTCCAAACTATTCAGTGTGGCTCCAGAGCCCTGCCTGAACCATCGATGAATCGGCTAACGATTACTGAATGCTGTGGTTCATGTAGAAGAGGCTCCCATTCCGAGGAGAGAATTGAAAGCAGGTTCTAGAATCAGGAGTGCTAACTAAACTACTACTCTGAAGATGACCAGATTTTAATGAAGCCACAGAGTTTTAGATATAACATATTTGAGTGAATTTTGAGATGGTTTTCTCTTCTAGGTACATGAGTTATAGAAGAAATACTATGTAGAGCCTCTCTCTCTCTCTCTCTCTCCCTGTCTCTCTCTCTTGCTCTCTCTGTCTCTCTCTCTGTCTGTCTGTCTGTCTCTGTCTCTCCAGTTATCTCTGTGCTAGTTAACTGTGATGTCAGCTTAAATAAGAAACGTAGAGTAGAATCTTTTAGTGCAGTTCTGGGTTTGTGTGAACGACTGACTTCCTGAACAGAGAAGGCCCGCCTTGAGTGTGAGTGGCACCAACCAATAGACTTGTAGCCTGGATGGAATAATAAGGGAAAGAAGGAAGTCCCATCTCTGCTTCTTTGATTGAGTTCCAGTTCTGCCATCACCTTTGAACTTCCTTTTCCAGGTTTCCGCTACAGACTCTTCAGCCTTCCAATGCAGACCCTTTGGCTTATCCACAGGGGCTTACACGGGACTCTGGAGTGAACTCCAGGTCTTTGACTTTGACTGGATACTCTTATATTCATATTCTAATCTTCTAGTAAGCCCTTAACTGACACACCATCTTCATCTTTTTCCTCTCTCTGCTGCTGTGTCTCTGAAAATTCCATAAAAATCTGAAATATTTTCTGTGGCTTTGCTTGCTCTGTGGGAAATATTTCCACTGTTAATGTTCATTAAGGGCTAGTTCTATCCTATTTCTACAAGCATTCAAAGATGAAACTACCTCCACTTGGTTAATAATTTAAAAAAATGACTTGTGTTGGAGCACAAAATATATCCTGGAAGGCTACAAGTCCCTTCCAGGTGAAAGCATTTAATTGACAGTGCTCAACTCCTCAATGATTTTCTTCCTTTTTATCATCAGTGATTAAAAGTTAATTAAATATGGAAGTTTAATACTGATTCATCACGTGGTTCAGATTCAACTGACAGTGCATTTTGTGTGACTGGGACAGAAGCATTTTTAGAAATATCTCCAACACTGCTAATTATTTGTTACGACAGCATTATTTTGCCACTTCTGATTGCACCAATTCTGGATCAGCCTGACCATCAACAACAGACTTAGCTCTCAGTATAGTCTCCTAGGTTGGTCACCCTCCCCGTGGCCAATAGCTTCTTTAATGTATCCAAGCAGTGATTAAACACAGGTCACTGTACGTATCTACAAGAGTGTTCATGTCTTCTAAAGATAAGAACTTATTCTTTTGCCTTTCTAATCTACGCCAATGATTATCTTAATGATTAGTATGTCTGGGCCTTTGTAGAAAAATAAAATATTGATTTATTTGAAGTACAGAGCTCAAAAATAAAGGAAACAATGTGTTATGTAGGTTCACCACAGAAACAGAAATAGATTTATTTTAAGGCATTGTTACACACAGTGCGGGAACTGTCAAATCTGTTATCTGGAGGATAGGATGACTGACCAGAAAACGAGGTAGGAGTCCATATTGCAGCCTGGAGGCAAGATCCCTTCTTTGAATAGACTCAGAGTTTGTTTTTAAGTCCTCCAACTGATTGGAAGTGGCCTACACACATTATGAAAGATAGTCTATTTTATTTAATATCCTCTGATGGTCAGTGTTAATCACTTCATTCAACTTCACAGCAAAAACTACACTCGGGTTGAAAATCATGGTTTCTAAAATTTGGCCTTTTTCCTTTTCTTCTTTTTTAATGGATAAGTTAATTATGGCAAGAAGCTACAGTAGGTCCCTCATCTTCCCTACTTTCTCTATAAGCAGTGTTTTATTGACTTACATAATAACCTTATTATTTTATAATTATATAAGTAATAATGTTAATTCCTTATATAAATCAAATATAATCAGAAAGTATAGAGAAATTTCATGTGGAATTTCTTATTCTAAATTATCCACTGCTACCACCCTTAACATTTTTGACACTGCAGAAGGAAAAAAATGCACCTTTTTTTCTCCTTCTGCTCTCATACTTGACACCAAATACTTTCTGACTAGATTTTAGGAGTTCTTCTCCACCCAACGAGAAATTCTCCAGCAGACACTGACTGAGTGTGCTATATTTCAGCTTAATTTTGACACTATTTTCCAGGAGAATCAAATCCCACAAGTTAAAAACTAAGTTCCCCCAAATTACCCCTGATTTAAATGACAATTGCAAATCTGGGGCCTCTTATTCAATGGATCACATAGTTATGTGTTGCAGGTTCTTACAAACCACCGGGCTTGATGCTCTGGTGCAGTGGCTCACAGCTCACGCCAACACCTGGCTGACACTTACTGTTTATTTTTGAGAGTGTGACTCAGGAGTAGCAGGATGGAAGATATCTGCTTGGCAAGATAGAAGGGTGAGGGACAGGAGGGACGGGGCTTCCCTCCTTCTTGGACACGTCGCTTTCCCAATGTTCCGACTCTTCAGCCACCTTTTTTTTTATTTATTTATTTTAAACCAAGAACATGTATTGGTACATTCTACATACATTGATCACATTCATTACATTTATTCTGTACCTATACATGGTGCATCTTAGTTCTCCCCCTCTCCCCCGCCCCTCCCCTCTCCTCCCTTCCCCCCTATTTATATCAGGTTCATTCATCATTTTCCATATTTTCCCTTTCCCCTCTCTTTCCCCTGTTGCCTTTCTGCTTTTCCCCTTCTTTCTTTCTAGCACTCCTCTCCTCTGCTCACCATCCTCCCTTTATATAATATCTATTACACCTCTTTGTCC
>PVJO010035237.1:0-10124 GCA_004026905.1 Hystrix cristata | reverse complement strand
CCTTTTCCCTATCTAGTTCTCTCTTTTAAATACAATAACTATTCTACCCCTTTGTCCTTATTTACACTTATGGTTTCTCATATCAGAGAAGCAATTCGATGTGTACTAATAAGTGTCTGATTTATTTCACTTAATAGTATGTAAGGCGTTTTGTTACAGCAGCACGAAGGGATTAGAACAATGGCTAAAGTCATTTCCAGTCGGATGACTCAGGGATTCATTGATTTGTTTATCAAATGTTGTGCCAAGGGCTGAGCCAGAACAAGACAGATAAAATCCCTGTCCTTGGGTGCTGCACAGTCTAGTGGGAAGACAGGCAAGAAAGAGATAAACAGAAAAATAATAGAGTGAACTGTTGGAAAGGAAAGAGACAGATGTTGACGCAGGAACTGTAGGGGGATCAGCTAGGGCTAATGGTCTTGGAAGGGGATGAGAGGCCTTGCTCTGAAAGAAGGACAGGAATTTGAGAAAGTGTGTTTGGGTGGTGGGGGTGGGCAAAGAAACAGTTCCAGGCAGTGAAAGAGCGTGTGCAAAAGCTCTGAGACAGTATTTGACTTAGAGACATGGGGTGTGAATGAAGAACGGGAAAGGGAGAACGTGGTGGCAAGCATTTGAGTTCAAAGCTCAGACTTTATGCATGACTCATCTCCCACCAATCTTTTAGCAGAGGAAATTTGAGCTAGAAGAGTCCTATCTTGCTGTGTGACTTTTGACAGTTCCTTCATTTCCCTTGGATGTTTGCTTGCTCATTATTAATTTGAGACTAATAATCCTCCTGATAGTTCTGCTATGCGGTACAGAGAGAGGAGCTCCCTGATGATGTTTACTCAGCCATCAAAAAGCCCTCTCCAACCTGCAGGAGACAGCCTGGATGGCTTTATCACTGATGCGTTTGTTTAGGAGAGAACGGAATTGTGGGTGTCTGGTACAAGAATTTAACTAGGAGTTGGGGGTCATAGCTTGGAGCCTTTAGAGTCCCAGGTTTCAATGAGACAGGATCAATATGCAGTAAGTATTCTGGAGTTGCAGGCAACAGAAATTAAGCAGAGAAGAGGGGATTGAAAAGGTATCAGATGTTCACAGAATCAAAGAAGGCTGGAGGCCCATTTTCTGGGGCAAGCTTGATACACCAGAGGCAATGAACTGGCAAGAATGAGATGGAAACTCTTGAAGACTGATGAAATTACAAGACGAACACACCAAAGTAGTACTTTCTTGGTGTCAGATACTTTCACAAGTGTGTAAGTTACAAAGTAACCTCATTATTGTCCTTATTATACAAATTTAAAAGCTGAGGCACAGAGAGGTTATGTAGCTTGCCTAGTGTCGGATAGCCAGTTGTGGTGGATTGATATGGTCAACTTGAGCAGCTGGACTGAGTTGGTGTGGTTTTGGGCATAGAAGAGCCACCTGAGGACTGTTGTCGACACAACATGAAGGAGAATGGGGACAGAAGACAGTGGCCCACTGTTTCCCAGGAGAAGCTCTGCTGCGGCTGGTTCTCCCTAAGGGGACCGGGCTGTTGTTGCAGGAGGAGCTTGGGGCCTTGCTGTCATCAGGGATGGCTGCTGTTGCTTCAGGGGAGCTCTGGTCTTCATCTCTGCTGTGAGCATCATATCCTGGTTCCAGTAAAGATTTCTTCAGCCATTTGGTGCAGGCACAGATGTACATGGGACAGTGCCGTGGGCTCCCAGCCCTTGATTGGATCTTTTGGGTCTCTGGTGCACAGATAGGCATTCTGCACTCTTCCTGCATTGGGTTTATGATTATGGGTGATGTTGAAACTTGTAAAAGTCCTGTATTAAATCTGCTGTCTTGCAAACCATTGGCTCTAGAAAGGTAACTACTACACCAGTACACTCTGGATTCCAAAATTGGATGAGGCTCACCAGTTCTAGAGATTATGTTATCAACTACTTTGCTATGCTACCTGAATGAGTCTGAAGCATTTTTATGCTCTGTGTCACTCCTTGCTAGGTTCAAAGCCTTAAAAGGGAGATTCTAATTGAGCCAGGTGCCTAGGGCCCACCTAAAACTGCACACACCAGAAAGAGTTGGTCCCCCAAGAGGAAATTAGGTGGCATAAAAAGGAGGGGGAGGAGTTGGGGGTTTAGCTAAAGTGGTACAGCGCTTGCCTAGCAAGCACAAGGTCCTGAGTTTGATCCCCAGCACCACTCCAAAAAAATAAAAGGAGGGGGAAATTGGCATGAAATGGCCCATAAAAAAGTGCCATTACAATCCACCCCTTGGGCCTCTCAGCATCCTCCATACCCTAGTGCCCATGCATGTTCTTTCAAAAACATGCTCTTCTGACGGGGTAAAACAATTCCACATGCAACCAACACCTGTGTTGTTTGGATTCATGCTATTCTTTGTTACCTCAAGGAATTCACCTGTCTGCGCCTCAGAATCAAACTTTGAAACAAAATACTTCCTTATATGACTCTTATGGAGATTAAATAAGTTAATGAATGTAAAGTGCTCTGCACTGTGCCTGGTACATAGCAGGATTAATACATAAGACACAAAACTGTTGTTTATGTTTAGGGACTGATGGCTGTGAAATCAGCTTCTAAATACACGGAGTCAACTACTGAACTGGATCTGGTTCATCTCTCAGGGACTTTCCAGAGGATTTACCAAGGACTAATTAAGTATTCACTTCCTCTCCCTTTGGCAAATAAATAACTGAACCATGTTCCAATTGCCATACTAGATTTTGAGAAATAACAAAATCCATCACTGATTTGACAAACAGTGGCATGGAGAAAATGGGGAAGTAATGTAGAAATGGGCTCTCTCTACAAATTTCTGTGTAGTCTTGGGCAGACCTGTCCCCTCTCGGTGTCAGTTTCCTCAGCATAAAATGAATGTCATAATCTCTCCTTGGGAGGGAACTGTGAGACTCTAGGGCTGAGACAATGCATTGAAAGGGCTTAAAAGAGTGCCTGGTGTATAATAGGTCCTCAGTAACTGATAGTTGTTCCTACTGAGGCCCCCAGAGCCAGGCTTCAGGACACTTCACCAGGGGACAAGCTCATTAGAGAGTTGCCTAATTTAAGTAGGATGTTATGGGATCCAGAACTCATTCATTCATCCAATAACTATGTGTTCCTACTGTTACCATGTGGGTTCCGATATTCCTGGGTTCTTCCTCTCCTCGAGCAAGGAATTGAACGATGAGGGCAAAGAGTAGTTCTAAAGTTTTATTTAAAATGATAGCGAAAAGGAGAAAAGGAAGGTTGTACATAACAACAGAAACAGCAAAATATGTACCAGGCCTAAAAGGCATGATAGGGGTTACCACAGAAAAGACAGAACAGCGGTGGTGCTGGGTATGCAGACATCTCCATGGGAGAGAAAAGAGAGAGCCCCCTCCCTGGTGGCTCTGCAGAAAAGAGGGGAAGTTGCTTCCGGTGTTGTTTCTATTTATAGAATGAAGTTGACCTGAGGGGGCCGTACTTGAAATTGGTTCCTCAGGCTGACCTCAGGTCCAAGCCACTCCCCAGGTCACATTCCCTTGCCAGCCAGCCTTAGCCACGCCCTATTCCTGCCTCACTACTATAAGAATACCAAATACTTGGCACACATGTATACACTTACCCCTCCTGTGCCCGTGATACACATCCCTAATCAATCATGGAACTCTCTGCTGAATCTACACGCAGCCTCAGCTAAGAGATAACTGGATATGGCTTTTCCCTCAACCTGCCTTTCCATTCTAGTACTCATGCTTTGATTATACTTGCTTTAGTTTCTTGGAAATTTATTTATTCTTGCCTAGAGGCTGCCAAACTCCAAGTGATCATGTAGAGGGAACCAATGGCAAATGCACCAGACTCTTTTTACCAGGATCTACTAGATCGACCCTGTAAATGGAGTTCATTAACTGCTACACTGCAACATGATTTCTATTCAAGGCTCATTGAATTAGCTCTCTGGAGAAGGCCTCTGACTGTGGTCTCCCCTACACCGACCTTCTCAGAGAGAAGCAGCTAATGGAAACTATGTCCCTTCTCCCCTGACCAAATTTAGGGTCACCTCTTCAGAGGAGGGACTATTATAGACAGCTAAACTAGGTAGAAATATTATAGGCAGTCAGACAGGACTGGGTCCTTCAGAGAGTCAGTGCAGAAGATGAGAACACATGGAAACTGTGGCTAAAGGCACATTTGAAGAGTCAAATCACAATGGCCAGATTTACATACTTCCATAAGGGATAAATGGAAGACTTGAGATTATTGGTACCACCCTTTTGAGATTTCCCTATAAACAAGCCATTATCTCCTTAGGGGTGGGTCACTCTCTCCCGCTCACTAAAACTAAGACTAAAGCTACTAAAACTAAGATTGAGATTACTAAAACTAACTACAAGACTGTAGATTATCGACCAAGGTTAATGATGTCATCCATATGCCCTTGCTACTAATGGATCAATATTAGCCAAGTGGCTATGTTATCGGACAGGTTCTGATATTCCTGGGTTCTTTCCCTCCTCGAGGAAAGAATTGAATGAGGGGGGCAAAAAGTAGTTCTAAAGTTTTATTTAAAATTATAGAGAAAAGAAGAAAAGGAAAGTTGAGCATAACAATAGAAACAGGAAAATGTGTACCGGGCCTAAAAGGCACAGTAGGGGTTAGCACGAGAAAGGTATAATAGCGGGGGCACTGGGTACGCAGACACTATCTTCCATGGGAGGGAAAAGGCAGAGCCCCTTCCCTGGCAGGGCGGTAGAAAAGAAAGAAAGGGCTTGCTTCTGGTGTTGCTTCTATTTATCCACGTGAGAGGGGTGGCGCCTGAAATTGGCGCCCTGGCTGATGTCAAGTCTAGGCCACTCCTCCAGGTCTCCTTCCCTTGCCAGCCAGCCTTAGCCACGCCCTATTCCTCCCTCAGCTATACTTGTAATCTCATTGCTTGATTGTAATTTGACCTACATTGTACCCATCCTCATGATTTTCCTCTATAAAACTTTCTCCCAAGAAGCAGGCTTGTTGGCAATCCATTTGGGACCTCTCTTGCCTCCCAGGAGCTATTCCTATTCCCCATTACTAGTCCCCAGTAAATTTTCCTGCTTTTAAGAAAAATAGAAGCAGCCTCAGAATCCTCCTCAACACAGAGTGCAGGCAGCTGCTACCAATCAAAACAGACTATCATGGATTCTATATCTATTTGCCATCTGTGACTGAAATTTACTAGGAAAACTGGTGTTGGAAGAAGACACAGGCTCTAGAGGGGCAGAAAGCTTGGTCTGAATCTTGTCTACAGCTTCCTAAAACCTGTGCCAGTTAATCTTGTCAGCTTCACTGTGTTAGGGACTCCCGGGAGGTGAGTGGATCATGGGGGTGCTGAAATCATTGGCAGGTGACTGGCTGATGCTGTTAGCCAAATGCGCTGTTAGGAGGTGCGGCCCTGATACAGGAGGTTGCTCGCTTGGGGGTAGCTTCTGGGGATACAGCCCTCATCTGTATCCTTAGCCCGTGCTCTGCTTCCTGGCTACTATGAAGGGAGCTGCTTTGTTTCTCCACTCCCTTCTCCCATGATGGTCCTGTCTTGCAGCCAGATGATCGTGGGCTGAAACTTAGGAAACTGTGAGCCAAATAAACCATTTCCTCCTTTAAATTGTACATGTCAAGCATTTTGTCTCAGCAATGGAAAGACGGACTCAGACAAGACCTTGACTCCTGTGCTATTGAGTAGGTACTAAAGCAGTGTATCAGCCATGGAGCTCCCCACTCCCGAGAGGGAGTCTGTGATGTGTCTTGAGGATCTTTATCAGCGTTCCAGCTGAGGCAATATGGTTCCCAGGCAGCCTCCAGGAAGGACACTGTGAACAAGGTGTCTTTGTTTTCTGTTGTTATAACAGAAAACCTAAAGCTGAGTAATTTATGAAGAAAAATGGGTTGGCTAAGCATGGTGGTATGTGCCTGTAATCCCAGCACTTCAGGAGGCTGAGGCAGGAGGATCACAAGTTTGAGCCCAGTTGGGCAATTTAGGGACTTAGATAAAAAGGATTGGGTATGTAGTTCGATGTGAAAGCCCTGGGTTTAATTCCTATTACTACAACAAAAAAAAAGAAAAAGAAAAGGAAAACAAGAAAAAGGAAAAGGAAAAAGGGACTTTGGGGAAGATGGTGGAAGGGTGAGCAGCGTAGAAACAGTCTCTCTGATATTTGGAATCTGGATGCTGAAATATAGCAATGCGAGCAAGAGAAAGAGGTGGGAAGTGGTTCCCTGGGACCCAGCAAGGATCTGAAGCAAGAATTAGAACCAATGGGGAGAGTGAAGAGGGACCACAATGCAGAAGAGGGAAGTGGCAAATAGCACTTTCTCCCTGAGCCCTGGATCATCATGGGGACCGGGGGCAGCCTGAAGCTGCAGAGGCACAGTGACTACTGGCAACCCCGGAGGCCTCCAAGGAGAAACACACCAGTGGAACGGAGCAGTGAATGTTGCGGACTGCAGGAGCTGGTGAGTTATTTTGGTTCAGACACCTCCAGGAAAGAGCAATTAGCCAGAAGCCCTTTTCTTTTCTGTTCTGTTCTATTTTTTTAGGTCAGGGAGCACAGTTCAAGCTGGCAGGAGGCACTTGGAGGGGTGCATGCTGAAAAACTCAGGTCCCAGGCTCACAGCCCGCAACCAGAAGCAGCCTGAACTGCAGTGGAACAAAAGGCTCAGGTTTGCTGGAATTATCCACCACCACCATAATTCTACTGCTGGTTTGCTGGGATCAATCAACACAGATCTGGGCTCTGTCTGCTTCCTGTGTCAATCAGTGACAGCAGAGACACATCCTGAAATGGACATTTTTTTTTTTTAATTTTTACCAAGAACATGTATTGGTACATTGTATACATAATGATCATAATCAACATGGTTATTTTGTACCTGTACATGATACATCTTGGTTTTCCCCCCTCTTCCCCTCCCCTCCCTTCCATTCATCCACCCCTCTCTATTTGCAGCAAGTTTATTTACATTTTTCCATTTTTTTCTCTTTTATCTTACTTTTAACCTTCCTTCTTTATCCCCCTTTTCCCTATCTAGTTCTCCTCTCTTTTGAATGCTATCTTCTTTTTCTTTTTTACATACTATCTATTATACCCCTTTGTCCTTATTTACAGTTATGGTTTCTCATATGAGAGAAACAATTCAATGTGCACTGATATGTGTCTGATTTTTTTCACTTAATAGTATGTTCTCAAGGAACATCTATTTACATACAAATGACTCTAGTTTATCCTTCTTTATGGCAGTGTAGTACTCCATTGTGTAGAAAAACCACATCTTCTTTAGCCATTCATCAGTTATTGGGCATTTAGATTGTTTCCAAGACTTAGCTATTACAAATTGTGCTGCTATGAACATGGTTGTGCATATATCGTTGTGGTATGATGATTTTAATTCTTCTTGGAACATACCAAGCAGAGGAATAGCAGGGTCAAATGGAACTTCTAGTTGTAGTTGAAATGGACATTTTTTTCTGCTTTTTTTTCCTATTTTTCCTAATTGTTTTTGTTTTTATACAAGAGAGAACATTCTTTCTAGTTGCTGTTGTTGTGTCGTTCTGTTCTTGTTTCTATTTCTTTCTTCTTTCTCACTTGTCTTCTTCACCAGTTTCCAAAGCTTGTGCAGTCTTCCTTTGTCCTCCAGCCTTGCTTCTAATCCCTTTCACTTCTTCTATTTCCCTATTTTTTCCCCTAACCTCTTCTAAGTTTTCTCCCCTGAGGGTAAAATCACCATATTGAGGGGACATTTACTGTACACAATTCTCTGGTTTGTTTTAGATTTTGTTATATAACTACAAATCTTGTTCATGTGGCTAAAGGTGGCAAATTAATAGTTACTGCAGTTTGTCATTTTCTAGAATGTGTTTAGTGCTATTGTTTTTCTTGATTGTGCTACTTTAGCCAAGGTGGCATAATTATTCTAATCAGTCATTCTTCCTTGTATTCCAAGACTGAGATTGCCTGAGGGTCACAAACAAAACTACAGGCCAGTGCCAAAGACCCAGGGGCTAGGTCAAATAGGCAGCAATTTCTCATCCCCAATAAATTGAAGAGGTAGGATCTTGCAACAGACTCAAAACCCAAAAGCCCACTATACCTGGAAGACATCTCTGAGAAGTAGTCAGTTTTTAAGGGTTCACAAGGCGATCAATAAAGATACCAACCATAAACAATTTACAAGCATCAGTGCAAGAATTAAATGAAAGAAAGAAAGAAAGAAAGAAAGAAAGAAAGAAAGAAAAGAAGGAAGGAAGGAAAGAAGGAAGGAAGGAAGGAAGGAAGAAAGAAGGAAAGAAAGAAAGAAAGAAAGAAAGAAAGAAAGAAAGAAAGAAAGAAAGAAAGAAAGGAAAGAAGGAAAGAAAGGGAAAATGAGAAGACACAGAAGCAAGATGCAACTTCAGACTTCAAGCTCACCAAAGGCAAACCCAGGGGACATTGAGGCGGAACAACTTGAAAGTCGCCCACCTAGACTCTCTGCTGAAGTGATAATAGACAAAGCAAATGAATGAGGCTCTAGGAAAAAACAAATGAGAAATAATTTCTCAGATAACTTCAGAGATGATGACCACGATGAAGGCATGATTAGTGCATCTGGGGAAGACATAGATTAAAAAAAATAGAGGCCCTTAGGAAAATGATGGAAATCATGAATCCCCAACCTAGGAAAGAAATGGAACCTGGGCATCGGAAATGAACAGACACTTCTCCGATGAAGAAATAAAAATGGGAAATAAATATATGAAAAAATGTTCCATATCAATTGTCAATCAAAAAATGCAAATTAAAACAACACTGAGATTCCATCTCACTCCAGAAAGAATGGCTGTTACCCAGAAATCAACCAACTACAAACGCTCAAGAAATCAACCAATTACAAACGCTAGTGGGGCTGTGGGGAAAAAGAAACCCTTCTACACTGTTGGTGGGAGTGTAGAATGGTGCAACTGCTGTGGAAATCAGCGTGGAGATTCCTCAAAAAACTATAATTAGAGGTTACATTGGATCCCCCTAGTCCCCTTTTTGGTATCTCCCCAAGCGAATTAAAAGCATCATGCCCACAGCAATACATGAACACCCATGTTTATAGCAGCACAAGTTGTAATACTTAAATCTTGGAAACAGCCCAAATGCCCATAGACTGATGAATGGATAAACATGAGGGTGTTTTTATACGATGGAGTACTACTCAGCCATTAAGAAGGATAAACTTGAGACATTTCTAGTTAAATGGATGCACCCTGAGACTATAATTTAAACTGAAATAAATTGGACATGCATGTTCAAATATTGCACAGTTACTCTGGCATAAGAAACTGAAAGTATAAATAAGGACCAAAATGTAAAACTGTTATTGTGAAATAGAAAGGAAATGCTCAAATGGGAAGGGGAGCTGGGGGGCAGGGGAGAAGGAAGGGAAAACAAACAAAAAAAGAATAAAAGGAAAAAATGGCAACAAAGCTTTTGTAAATAAGGAGGAGAAGAGAGTTTTAAGGGATGGGAGGGAAATGGAAAGAAGGAGAATCAAGATATATCATGTACAGTAGAAATTAATATGATGATTGTTGCATTATGTATATCTAAAGTGTACCAATGAAATTAATTTAAAAGAAAATAAAACCATGTGTCACCAGGCATGATGACACAGGCGTATAATCCCAACTACTTGGGAGGGTAAGACTAGGTGATGGCAGGTTTCTGGCTAGCATGGACAATTTAACAAGACCCTGGCTCAGAATTTAAAAATAAAAAATTAAATAAAATAAAGACTGAGCAGTTGGGGATTTAGCTCAGTGATAGAGTGCTTGCCTTGCAAGCACAAGCCCTTGAGTTGATCCCCAGAACCAAAAAAACCCTCAAAAAAATAACAACAAAAAACTGGACATACAACTCAGTGCTCCTGGTACAGCAATAAATAGAAACAGATAAAATAAATAAATAGCACACTGATTCAGGCAAGATCGTGTGTGACTGTAGTCCCAGCACTCTGGGCAGCTGAGGCAAGATTACATGGTAGAGTCCGACCTGACCAATTTTGTGACGTTGAGAGACCCTTAGTGAATATCTGAAAAAAAAAACTGAGGATATACCTGTAGTTCACTGTGGAGATACAGGGTACAAG